>JAQGAW010003707.1:0-12046 GCA_034698025.1 Phthiracarus crinitus | reverse complement strand
TATATATATCTCCGAGTTTAAAGTTTGGATCAGTTTTAATAGAATTATAATTCGTTTCAAATATGCGATAAAAGCGGAGAAGATCTATAAAAAACAATAAAACAATGCAACCATAACTCCAAACATCTGCTTTAAAAAAATCAATATCACTCACATCTGTATCAGGTTTTTGTATGATTTGAAACCTGGTTCTGATGAGCAGAGGATCGGCATAATTATATGTTCCGCAACGAAATGTTGAAGGATTAGGCAAATCATCTGAACCATCGATTGGATAAAGTAATGCTAATCCAAAATCTGTTATCTTTAGTGTAATGTCATACGGATTGTTTGGATCGTTAACAAACACTAGAATATTTTCCGATTTCAGATCCAAGTGTGCGATGCCATGACTGTGAAGGTGTGATAAACCTATCAAACAAAAAACATTATTATCAATAAGACTAATGGTTACTTTCATTCATACCTCTAATAATCTGTGCGCTGTATTCCTTCGCCTCATCAACAGTTACCGTAGATTTGTATCTAAATTTGTAATGAAATAAATCATCTTTAGCTAAATCTAAGAATATTAACAAATGAATTGGATTGGGATTTCTTGAGCCAAACCTCGAGTCTTCATACGTTATCTCGTTATGCATTTCAACCACATTCTGATGTTTAGTCCTATTCAATGCATTCAATTCGCATTTAATTTGTTCATTCGTTAATTTTACTTTACTTTCTGGCGTCACTTCAATCTTAAAATGCTTTCGCGATCCGAAACCTAATCGTGCTTTAAATCTACGCCACACTGAAGTATTAATCCATTGTTCAACTCTTCTTGACTTTTCTTCAATCAGCTCTAATTCTGCAATACTTCTCGGTTCACGATATTTTGGTTTGTATTCTTTGCTGAGGTTTATGTGTTTCACAGCCATATAATCTCCGACCACAGCTCCTTTCGTATCCTCAATATGACATCGATATACACTCGCATACGATCCCTGTCCCAGTTTTTCGTCAAAAACATATCCAATTTTCTTCAAACTATTAGCAAAATCTTTTGGTAATTCATCTTCAATCGCAATCGCCTTTATTTTTACGTTTGTTTACCATAACACGTAAAACATGACATTATGATGGCGTAATTTATGGTGAATATATCTTATTATATAACGATTTATTGCAATTTGGATGCAAAATCGTTATATAATAAGATACCAAATCAACAAATAAAAACGCAAATGAAAGAAACTTTTCGAAATAATGGGTCAACTGATTGGTTTATTTATGAAAACTTTACGCCTCGCGGCCGACAATTTTATTTTAATTTTGATTTTGTTTTAAATGTAAACGAACGCATTTATTCGTGTCTAACTTTAAGCAAAAATGACTCAATTTAGAAATAACAAACATTTTAATACATTTATTATCACTAAAACTGTTTAAGTATTCAATCCATATTACAATAACTGGGATTTTGTCTACACCATCCTCTAAGTAATTCCTTCGCTTATTTCACACCATTATCTGCCGAATACTTAAGCAAATGTTTTACTTCGCCTGTAAATTGGATAATATAATGCTTGAATATTTGATTACTTAGTTATGATTTTTGATTCCTTTTTTGTGATAACCAGATAAATGCGTATAACCACTAAGTTATACGCCGAATGCGGGTTTCATTTGTTCGCTGACCGGCGAAACAATTCCAAGTCTGCCGTAACGTTGTTTCGGTGTTTTAATAAATTTGCTGCTCATTGGTATGGTATGAGTAGATGGTATGTGAGTGATGTTATGTAATATATGTTAACAATGATAATTTGAGTTATGTCGACTTATATTTGATTATTTTGGGTCCTATTTAGTTTTGTCAAACTCAATTGGGTTATTTCGACCTCTATTGGTTTTATTGACTTATATTGGGTTATTTCGACCTCAATTATGTATTATTTACCTCTATTGGTTTTATTGACAATTGTTGAGTTATGTCGACCTCTAATATTTATTATTGACCTCTATTGGTTTTATTGACCTCTATTGGGTTATTTCGACTTCTATTATGTATTATTGACCTCTATTGGTTTTATTGACAATTGTTGTGTTAAGTCGACCTCTATTGGGTTTTATTGACTTCTATTGGGTTATCCCGATCTCTATTGGGTTTTATTGACCTCTATTGAGTTTTGTTGACCTCTATTGGGTTCTATCGAACTCTATTGGGTTTTAGAGACCTCTATTGAGTTTTGTCGACCTCTGTTAGGTTCTGTCGACCTCTGTTGGGTTAAATTCATCTCTATTATGTTATGTTAATTTCTAATGTTCCTTTAGACTTTTTCCAAATTCAAAGGGAGTCAAACTCAAAGGGTTTAGCAGATAATATTTTGGCCTTCGGCCAAAAAATTAATTTAATGAGGTCACAAAAACCTCATCTGTTTCAATGGACAATTTTTTTATATTTGACAATGAAATTATTATGTCCTTGTAATCTCAAAATTTTGAGTGGTGGGGTCAACAAATTGTCCCAAAATGTAACAAATGAAACAAAAATTGTAATTCGTTTAAAAAACATCCATATTTTATACGTTTTTGTTAATAGTTAAACATTATAACAAAATTAGATAAAACTTTATCGAACACGAAAATGAAATAACTATATAATAAACTTAAGAGTTAGTTTCTTATTAAATTATAGGTTTATTTTTTGACATTTCCTTAAAAGTAAAAATTATTGCAATCAAACCATAAATTAAATTTAATTATATGTATCTATTGCTTGACTTCATAAAATTAATTTTGAATATCTTAAAAGTTAATCTAACAAAACGTTTAAAAATTTAATTTGTAATAAAAATTATAGAAATATAATGTGCCAAAATTTGTCCCTAAACTCTTAAATTTATATCATCAAAATCTGTGACTAAATAGGTTTATAAAATTGTCCCTAAATTCTCAACTCTATTCATAAAAGTTGAATTTAAAATAATATTGATTTATGTAATTATTTGAATTTAATATAACAATTATAGCCATATAATGGTAATCGGAAAACATTGCTGCCATTACCACAGCCAAAATTAGTTCCGATAACTGCAAATAAGTTTTCGTATTCTGCACGTGACACGTATTGACCATTAGTCTTAAGCCAATTTACACCAGGAATCAAACCATTAAATTTAGCCACAGATCCAATAGCAGTGTTTCGATCAACTTTTTTGTCCACTAGTTTATAAGTATTACTTGTTTTATCGAATTCGTATAATACAGTTCCTAACATTTCAATCAATTCCGAATTAATTTTTTTAATTTCAGACTTATGTGTTTCCAATTCTTTAATAACTTTCTGTGACAATGAATGTTCATTGTTAGTTGAATTATTATTATCGTTTAACTCTGCAATGCTATCATCAATACAATCACTTTCAATGTCGTCATCAGTGGTCGTCCAACTGCTATCGTCGTCCACATTCTTATCCCCATTCATGTCTTTATTTCCATTTTGATTATTATTTTCAATAAATGAATGCGTGATTTCGTGAATTTGTTTTTCCAATTCATTTTTAATTGAATTTATTTTGTCGTTTAACTCGCGTTCAATTTCACTCGTATTTAATTCAAATTTAGACTTAGTAAATGCTAATTCGATTTCAACGCGCGATAATTTCCTTTTGATCGATGAAAATAAAACATACGTATAGGTTATGATGATTATAGTAATAGCAATGAATGTCAATGTAGTATATGATGAGTACTTTCCAACAGAAACATTTGAAGCAATAGTGTATAAGCCGTCTATATTCATATCTACTCTTAACTGCCATTGTTTAATATTATTTAATTCAGTTTTAGTATTGATAAGATCGCGTTCATATTGTCGTAACTGTTTTTCGCATGATTTAAAGCCCATTTCATCATTATATGCATTGTAATGTAAATCTGTATGATTGCTGTGAAGAGCTATAAACAGATAAAAAATTGTTATCAATATTTATCATACTAAAAGTTTCATATATCTGTTACCGTATAAAACAAATGCGGCAAAAAATACAACTAATAATATAATTATTCCAAATTTCATTAAATTATTATTCGATATTTTTAAGTTTGTGTTTTCGAACGACTCGTCCATTGAATGCTTAAGATATTTATTAAAAAAAGTCAAGTATAAGGCAAATTAATTTTAAACAAACTATATTAAAATTAAGTAATATTACCGATGATTGTGAAGACACACTTGAATTAGTCTCAGAATCAGACAAATAATGATATTCATTGCTTTCTCTTATTTTTTGATCGACTAATGACTCGTCACTACTTGTTTTGCTTTGAATAACTTCGCAGTTAAACATGTTTTAAAATTATTAATAGCACTTAATTAAACAATACTAGCAATAAAATATTGAAAATAAGATTTGAATCAATTAATTTAAACTAAATATTTATACAGTATTAAAGTACACTCAAATGTTTGCATAACGAAAATTGAATGATTAAATACAAAGAGAGAAAATGCGTGATTTAGTACTTATTTTTGAATACTATGTCCACTGCTGCAGATATAAGGCAACAACACTTACCCGTTAATGTAAATCAAACTTAAACCAAATCGTTAGTGTTATTGCCCTAAAATCCCTAATATTTCTTCGAATTAATTCATTCCTATTTCAACGTCCAGTTCCAGAACATTGACCTTAAATTAATCTATTTTTGATTGTGACTCATATGCATTGTATTTATAAATGATTGCATTCACTATTATTTACTTTGCAAATCTTTGTTATTAATGTTATCTTAAAAGAAAGTATTTCACAAACATTATTTTAAACACCGGACCTGAACTTGAAGTTTTATCTAATATTCGAGTGCTTTCGATAGAATGTATTAAAATAATATTAGAGAAAACATTCTAATTTTAAATCCTATATTAATTGCTATTTATTTATTAAGAAAGTTGTGCATACGATAAATTTTAAGCCTAAATAATTTTAATAATATTTTTTATACTTGAAATTTTTATTTCAAAGCCATTTTATACCAGTTTTATTGGTTATTTTTAGACCTTTTAAAGCCTATTATTATCTAATAAATAAACCACTTTTAGCCAAATTTTAGTTCATTTTATCTTTTTAATTCTATTTTTATTCATATTTTGGCCTTTTTAAAATCAATTTATAAATATAAAGGCTGGTCCACAAACGGTTGGACTTGTCAAATCCAAAAGCTTCTTTAGTTAAATTGAGCAAAAAAATTATTACATTTTGTATTTTATTAAACACTTTTAACTTATTATTATATTTTCTCTAGATTTACGCAATGATAATGAAAATATTTAATTAATTTAGACATGTCAGCGATTAAATAGCGTTTCATCTAATTTATACATATAATTAGTTCTGGAAAATTTATTTAATGGATTTAAAAAAATTATATACATAAAAAACCGGTTAATAAAAAATCTTTTTCAGTATTAATCACAGTGTAATGAATTTAATTGTGATAATATTTGTGAGATGATATTTATGGCAAAGCACTTGCAAGTGTTGTCTGGAATTGCAATATTAAATCTTTAACGAAATTCCAGACAATATTTACATGTTCTCTGCCATTATCTGTTGCCTTAATATTAACTTCTGATGTTTTGTTATCGATTTGTAATGCTTAACTAATCCATAATTATCAGAATGTTTTTTTGCTGTTTGCCATACAGAGCTTGGAGTGTTTACACTAATGTTGTTATTTAGAATCCAATAATTTCTATTAATATAATAAATAGTAGTAAACAAATAAGTCATCATTTGGATTATGAAAACATAAGTATTTTATATGTTCTTTAATTGTATTTTGGATTTGGTGAGTTTTCATTACAATAGCTTCATCTTCTATTGGCTTTAATAAATGATCCAAAATTAATACTCTTATCATAACGTTTTGTCCGGGTTTGTACAATGGTTTATCGGTTTGTGTTAATATTATGAATTGTTTTGGTTTATATGCTATATTGAAATTTTCGTGAAATCTGTACCACAGAAATACATTTAATTTCGAATTCATAAATTCTTTTCATTCTACGATAAATAAACGATTAGTGATGGAGAAATGAAAGAATTAATTGTAACTTTTGAAGGATTTGAAGTGCATATGGAATCATCAGTTATGATTGATTTAAATGAAAGTAACTTTAGTGTTGGTTATGTAAAACACAAATTTAATTACGAAGAAATAGTTGATGAATCATTAAAAGTGTTTGTTACTGTATCGCCATATTTATTATCAAATTCTATAAAAGAAAAGAAAATTTCAATAAGTTTTAAAATAAATTATATTTCAACATTTCCATACTTAAAACACTTACATAATTCCAGACAACATTTGCAAGTTCGCAGACATAATCATTCGTATTAATATTTATTTTTATTTTCTTCGTGTCCTTTGGAAAATAACGGCGTATAATGATTTTAAAAATGTGAACCATAGGAACGCCCTCATTGCCTATACATGCAATATTTGGTGCTCTTACTCCATAATTTCTGTAAATCGGGAAACAATTAATATAATAAACTAAATAAAATGTTAAAATAAAATAAATTATTGGAATCTTTAATTTACAGCAAAACTAAACAAATCTAATTCACTTTGTATTTGAAAATATTATCAAATATTTAAATAACACATTAGCAAAATTAATAAACATGAGCAATTTAGGCGGCCTAACCTTAGGCTTAGGTTCAGCATACAGACTAAGCCTACATTTTTTCATAGTCTTAGGCTCAAGCCTAAGCCTACGGCCTAACGAAAAATAGGCTGACTAACCTATAAGCTGTATTACGTAATAATTTCAAAATGTTAAAGCATAGTAAAATAATATAATGTAAAAATTAGTTAGTATATAGAACCGAGAAAAGCATTATAGTTTCAAGTTTAAAATATTGCACATCCGTTTGAAATATATTGTTTTTGTAAATACATCTTAAACATTAAAATTTTGCCAATGAAAATAAACTTTAAAATTAACGTTTTGTTTCAAGCCTATAGCCTAAGCCTAAGGTTACGGGAAAATAGGCTGGCCTAAACCTAAGCCTACAAATTATTTTGGAGCCTGAGCCTACAACCTACTACCAGTTCTAACCTATCAGCGTAGAGCCTACTGCGTTGGCTTAGGCTGAGCCTAAATTCTCATCTCTATTATTCTTATAGATATCGAAATTGTGTGCAATTGAGTGTATAAAATAAATTAAGTGCCAATTTTGTACCGTATGTTCATTCGACTTTTGAACAATTAATTTTATAGTATGCAAAAAATAATGCTAACTCTTTGACATGCATATAGCATAAGCTATCTTATCAAACAAAAATTAAGGTTTCAACTAACATGTAAGTCATTATCTTCTTTTACCATCATAGTATTGTCATTCTTTATCCAAGCTGTGGATTAGCTTAAGACTGATACCAATCTATTCCTCTGATTATGAGCTATCCAACGATATACATATTGTTAATTGATCCAGAAGTTTTTAAACTAATTCAGTTTTGAACATTTGGATCAATTAACAAAATGTATATCATTAAAATGCAAATAATCAGAGTAATCGGTTGGTATCAGTCTTAAGTAGAGTTTGGATCAAGAATGACAAGGTGTTAGTAAAAGAAAATAATTATTTAAAACTTATATGAAAACTTAATTTTTGTATAATAACATAGCTTTTTATATACATAGTAAAATGTATGTATGATTTACTGCATACAATAAATTCAAGTGCATAAAAGTTGAATAGACATGGATTAAATGTTAAGGCTCAAACCCGATTCAGGCCGGATAGGTAAACCAGAACAAATCCCAAAAAAATTAAATTCAAATAGCCTGAACTATCCCAATCTTATATTATTACACTAAACTTAAAAATACAATAAACGCAAAAATGATGATTATTTTTAGCATTAAATATATTTAAACATGACGTGAAATAAATTTATAACAAAATTTTACAGTTATTGTATATATCATTCCAATAAAGTAGAAATTAAATCGTTTTCGCGCTTTAAGAATTTAAATATAACAAAAAGCTCCACACAAAACGAATACACTTTTTTGTTTCGCACTCTAATTTGAACTTAATATGCGAGAAACATATCAATAAAAAATGTATAACCTCTGTAGACAATATAAATCCTCTATAAATTTTCAAAAGTTTTTCCGAGTCCTACTAACTATTACCGTTAAGTGCAAATATCCAGTTCAAAATAACTGCTTGTCATATTATTAGTTTAATAGAGGTATGCGGCAACTAAAGCTGTCAATTAAAATTAAAGGTAAATTATTAGAAATAATTAAACTATTTATTAAAACGGACAGAGAGTGACAGACAGTTCAAATGCTGACTGTTCAAACCTAATTTTATTCTACAGGGGTGGCAAAAAATCAAAGTGAACACTTTTGACTGAATTTTTTTAATACAAAATGGAAAAAAATTTCTATAATTTATATACCATTTAAAAGCTTATTTACTTATCTTTAAGAAAAAATGGTTTTAAAATTATTAGAATTAAACTTTTTAAAAATATATAGGATTTTATTTCAATGCGTTTAATTTAAATTTTTAACGTGTAAATTTGAATATTTTGAAGAATCTTTTATTATATTTTTAACAATTTTTATAAAAAATTTGGTCATTAATTATTATCTATGATAATTCTTAACTATATATTTCTAAAGAAAAAGCTAAAAAAACTAATTATTAGAATAGATAAATAAATTTTAAAAATTCATGATTTCACTATATTCATCAAATGAAAAAAGCATTAAAATTAAAAACTTTGAAAAATCATTTTTAACTAATCCGTGAAGTTTTTTTTTAAAAATTAATTTTATTTTAGCAATATTTATGTTTAGCTAAATTATTTGTTTAATTTCATCCTCCTAACTCAATTACAATTAATTTTAAACGTAAAAATTGAAAATTTTTCAATTAAAAAGTGTTTAAAGGATGGTTATACAAAATATTATACATATTTTGAAAAATTAAATCTAAAAATTTTAAAACAATTTTTTCTTAAAGATAAGTAAATAAGCTTTTAAATGTTATATAAATTATAAAAATTAATTTCCATTTTGTATTAAAAAAATTCGGTCAAAAGTGTTCACTTTGATTTTTTGCCACCCCTGTACAGTATACTGTACTAACTTATGTTTACAATGTTAAAAGTGGCAAATACTTAATTTGGCTTTTGAACCATAGTTACATGATGGGATGATTACCTAGAAATTCGGAAAATTAGACATACCCACCTAAAACTTTTAAATTCAATGAAGAAAAATATTAAAAACTTTGAAAAATGTATAAAAAATTGTGCATCAAGACAGATGAGTTTTTGTGACTCTAAATTTTGGCCAAAATTTCAAAAAATTATCTTTTAAATTCGGTGAAGTATTCGAGGGGGCGTGGTATATGCTTGTAGAGAAAAAAATTGTAAAAAAATTTTGGGCCGAAGGTAAAGAAATTTGTAGTTCAAATCCAATGATTTTTTGACCCCATCTAAAAAAGATATTTCCAGGATCAGCGCACCCCAAAACCATCCGACAATTGTGTAACTATGCTTTTGAACTGAATATTTGCAAAAAAAAACCTCAAAATGACATTAAATATATAGAAAATTAATGCAAAAAACTTATTGATATGCAAATTTTTAAGATAAAAATTAAAGCCATAATTATCGTTAAATTAATTTTATTTTGTCATATCTAGTAGAAAATCTGTGAACTCAAACGAAGTAAAATCGAATAATACGTATTCAAAAGGTATAAATTTGAAAAATTCATTCACTTCTACACCGAAAGAGGTTTACATACCGTTGATCGCAGTCGAAAATAAATCGAAAAAATCTCAACATTTTATTCAACATATCAAAACTTCACACAAAAAATTAAATGGCTACGAGAGTGTGCATCGCAAACAAACAAGTAATCATTATCATGTGATTACGTTATCGTATACTATAAATACTGTTGAACACTACACATACCAATGCCATTTTAGTATATATGTAAATGTAGTAAGACTAGTGTTGTTACGTGTATTTGGGGTTAGATTGTGTTTAAGACAGTTATTATTTTTCTGGATGAATAATCTATATTAACTAATTCGTAAGAACATCGTTGAATAAAGAACTCGCTGATCATACCCTTTGTTACAACAGAAACAATTTACAAAATTAAGTTGAAATCAGACGCCTGACCATTCCTACACATATGGCACGATTTGTCAGACAAAATTGAAAAATAATTTGTTTGAATTTATATGAATTTATATAAATTACACCAAAATTTTATTAAACTACATTTTATTAATTTTCTACCAATTTTGGTTTGGTTGGGCTTAATTTGGGTTTCGGGTATTTATATATTGGATATTATATATATAATTATGTTAAAGACGCACATTTTAACTGATTAACTATTGAATTGATCGGTTAACCGGTTAACCGGATAAAGTTAAGGTTAAAGTTAAATAATAAGCGGCGAGTTAAAGTTTTGAGCTAAAGAGCTTATTAATCGGTTAATTTTTGTTTTTTTAATAATATTTCAATAATATTTTTAAGAAATCGCGTAATTAGAAAATTAAATATAACTTTGAAGTTAAAAAAAATAATTTTAAATTATAAATTTCTATTTTAAAAATTTAATTAGAAATTAATTTTTTAATTTGTATTAATTTACTAATATTTGATGTTTTAAATGATTTTAAAATATGTAATCAAAATTTGTTTAACTTGTCAATTTTAAAGTTTAAAATGTTATCAAGCGGTTAAGATTAAAGTTAAAATAGTGTTAC
Source organism: Phthiracarus crinitus (assembly GCA_034698025.1). Lineage (NCBI taxonomy): Eukaryota > Metazoa > Arthropoda > Arachnida > Sarcoptiformes > Phthiracaridae > Phthiracarus > Phthiracarus crinitus. Next base: position 1,238 of record JAQGAW010003707.1, on the reverse strand, counting down.
GAATTAAGGTTAAGAGTTATTATGACAATTCTTTAACTTTTGTGCATCACTGCTCGGGTTTTAAATCATCTAATTTTTAGGTCTAGTAAATATTTACACTGAGTTCCGCAGTTTTCTCTTAGCGTTATACAACTCATCATGGTTTTACAAGGGGGTCTAGCACCCGTAAACCACTTTACCAAAAATTAAAAAACTCGATATCCCTACCCAAAATTTTGAGATTTCAAGGACAAAAAAAATTTAAAAATTTGATAAAATTTTCATCATATATAGAAAAAGTTGTCTATCGAAACCGATGAGTTTTTGTGACCCACATGAATTTTTGTCAAATTTTCAAAAAATTAACTTTTAATTTCGTTTAAATTCTTGGGAAAGTGGTTTAATCTTTCGCCGGAAAAAATTTTTTAAAAATAATTTTATAGAAAAATTTTGGGCCGACGGCCAAAATATTGTCCGTTAAATCCGGTGAATATACTCACCACTATAATTTTGCAAAAATTCGAGGTCATCCTTATAGACAATCATTTCGATTTTCATTTCGAAAACATTTTCACTGACATCCGTATAGTTTTCTATTGGCGTTATACAACTCAATAGTGTATGCTTTTTGATATTATTCTAGCGTTTTATAATCTTATTTTTAGTTTAGTTTTATATCTGAGGTTTCTGTTGCATTGAGTCGATTTCAAAACTTTATTTCTTTGAGCGAACCTTATTTTTATTAATTCTTGAACATGTTATTAAATGTTTTATGATCGAAAAATTTTTTATTGAACAAATGTTAATGAAATTTACATAGTTTTGCATTAATTTAATTAAATCATAAATCAATCGATGCTTAATTTTTGAAAATTAAAGTTTTAAAAACGCTCAATCCATCTCATGGATGTAATCGTAGTGTTTTCAGATAATGGTGTTCAGTTTGAATAACTAAATAAAATTATACAAAGCAACAAATAGGGTTTTAAATACTTTATTTAAAAGACGTATTCTAATAATGATTGTTAATAATCATTATTTACTCGCAAATCGTATTTAATATGTGGCCGATAACTCAATAATTTTAAAGAAAAACACAAACACAATGGCAATTAACTATGAAAGAGAAATTTAAAAAATTAATATTTAATAATGATAACACATATTTTATTTCCAGTGTAATATACTTCATAGAAATGAAAGTAATTCATTATAAATAGATTTCCACAATAAAAACCAATTTTCCTTTTACCAGTTAT
>JAQGAW010003706.1:0-12048 GCA_034698025.1 Phthiracarus crinitus | reverse complement strand
GCCAAACTGTAATATATTAAAAATGTAAATAATAATCAATATATATTTATCTTATATTTTTTATAAAAATTTATTTCTATAAATTTTAATGCAATTAAGGATAAATTAATAGTTATTATAATGGTTTAGTTTATATTCACTTGAAAAAATTAATGACAAAAAAGTAAACGATTAAAGCAATAATTTAAAGTTAATTAGTTAAGCTCAACTCGATCGCAATATTCTATTTTCTTTTACTATTTTGCCACAAAATTTTACAAAAATTCTTACGAAATTAAATTAATAGAAGATTATTCGTGTTCTTTTATGCTTACGTATTAATTTTTATTATTTTGAAAGTTAAAAGTTCGATAATATTAATTACATTATATCTTAAAAATTTTTATTATAATATAGTAAAATTATATAATGATTTTGATTAATAAAGAAAACATAATTTGAGATTTTAAAAATTTTGAACATGATTATAATAAATTCTTTTTATAAAACTAAATAAAAGGGTTTGACGACATCATCCAATCTGTTAATGTTTTTAAGTGTTTTTCAAGATTAAATTTATTGCAAGTGCGCTTTCCTACACAACACATTATTTTTTTTGTATGCAGAAAATTATATTAGGTATACAGTTAAGTAAAAATAAAATTAACAATAAAGACATTTTTATAAAAAGATTTCATTTTATCAAACGGGATTAAATCTAGTAAGCATTATTCAAATATTTGTCGCCTGGATCTTCGATTAGTCTTTAGTTCAGTAGAGTTTAGTTCATAATTTTAAAGGTCTTGCGCATTAATGCTTTACCTTATTAATAAAAATTTTATTTTGAATATTTGTATTTTAAATTAGTTTAAGATATGTTTAGTCAATCTTTAACATAAATTTAATTAATTTAAAATATTAAACATTTAAAATTATTATACATAAAAAAATGTTTCGCTCCATTAGTCCCCTTTAGTTTATGTGTGAAACTACAAGCAAGTCAATATTTCAACTTATTCCGACCGGGCTTTAATTTAATCTTTTAGGAATGACAAAATAATTGAACTATTATGCATCCAGATTTATTTATTTGAAATTAATCAGTAATATGATGCTCATAAGATAGTAAAGAAATAATATAGTTGTCTGTGTTTAAAAAATGTTTCTCCCACTTCAACTCACTAAAGGTTAAGCACCTCTAATATTAGATTAGATTTTTCCTTCAAATTTCAGAGAATAATCAATTTGTATAATTACCGAGTTGGTTATTCCCCGATATAAATGCCTATCAAATGTATCAAACTAATAGAAAGACAAATTTAAGGTATTAATTAATAAGATATTTAGCCCCTTTTAATATGGAAATTATATTTTTAGCTCGCTTTCTCATGAAGCAGAGCTTATGGATTTGACCATGTATTTCTTTAATTATATTGATTTTAAACTTCCACTTGAAATCAATATATATCCTTAAGTTTATACAAAACATTTCTTATAATATTATTAGAAAATTTCACTAACTATTATCGTTAATAAAGCATTATATTGGGATAGTTAATCATGGTTTAACTTATTAGCGAAATTAAACTAAGTTCGCAAACATTAATGTCGCTTATTTAAAACTTTTATCCATTAATTCATACATAACGAGAAATTTGTTTTACTTAAATAATTAAATTACATAATTAAAATTCTGTTAGATTCTTTAAATATTTAAAATATATATCGATTTATTTGCGTGCAATTAATGAGAATCGATGATAAATTGAGCCAACATCTAAACAAAAGACGTTCTATAATAGGGTATCCCAAGAGGAGGTTTCTTTCTTAATATTTGCTTATTAATTCATATTATAATAAATGAGTTATAGATAATTACTAAATGGTTATATTTAATGTATAAATAAAGCTTAAGCCCATTTCTATCATTTTAAACGTTGAGTACGAAATAGTTTATTTATAAGGCTCGATATAAGCGCTGTAGTCTTCTTATAGGGCCTAACTTAATAATCAATTCGGTTATAAATTGATAGCAATTAGAGAGCAATAATTTTTAGGATTTTAATTTTCGTTGATTTAGTTTATTTATTAGACCAATAAGTAGTAAATAATTTGCCATTAAATTTACGTAAAATATTAATACTTGAAAGTTATCGAATGTGAACAAATCATAGCAAGTAAACCCAATTTTTCGTGACGACAATCTATCGATTAGTCTACAAATATTCATTTTTAAGCGCAGACTCATTTTAAACTGTTTAGCAATAATCGAATGTAATAATCAATTTGGTGAATGAATGGCTGTTGTTATTGAAGATACGATATAATTAAAACTAATGATTACTATAGAAATACATAAAATGAAAGCAACGATCACATAACGAGTCCATTGTTTCGTTTCTTTTCTCATTGCTATTATTAATAAAATATCAATGTATGGAATGCATATGTAGTAATACAATAAAAACTTGATTTTATAAATTTTATTGAAAGCATTTAATATCAAACAATAATCATTATGTTTCACTATTAAATCCATCAGCGACTTTGCTTTTACATCTAAATAAATAAAAAACATTAAAATAATTAATAACAATTTAACAAAACATTACATATAATACTAAATTATTAAATATCTCTAAATAATTTCTCAATATAAATAAACTAAATATTAACTTAATTAAACTAATAAAACTATTTAATTCTAGAATTAAGAATTCAGGTTTGCAAACAAATATGTATTTTAAAGGATTTTATAAAAACGCAAAATATTTCATTACATTTTATCTTAAATCATTCACTATATAATAAACCAAATTTAAATTGAATTTTTACATTACTTGTTAATTTGGAATAAATTAATATCTCATTGATGTCATTATAAATCTGTTTGAATTTATAACGAAGGTATACGACAACTAAGATACTCATATAAAATGCTGAAATTACAATGCGAGTCCAATAATACACGGAAATGCAATAAGATATGAGCCATAATATGAGTAAAATCAACGAATATTGAATATCATTATTAAAATAAGCAAAATATACAATTGTTGTGTGAAATAATGTAAAAATAATAAGAAAAATATATGTAAAGCGAGCACTAATTGCTAATAATTTAACCATAAAACAATATTTTAAAAAGTATTTACGCTTTAAATTACAATTTCTATGTAATTGTGTGATTTCGATGTAAATGCGATTAAACGAACGGTTAAAAGCTATTTGTTTTGCGTCCATTAGATATGTGATACACATAATAACTACTCCTGAAAGTCCCAAACAAAATATCATATGAATTAGTATCGGATCTCCAATTAAAATGCTAACGTCTCCAAGTATTACATAAATCCATGGTTTATTAATAATTATTGAAATCAAATCTCTTAGATTGTTAACAATAAATAATATAATCAAAGCGATTGATATGATTACCTCTCTTTTAGATTGAATGCCTTTCGTATAATCAGATATTGTTTCGCAACCAATAAAGTGTGTGTTTTCTCCAAACAATTCCAAACATCGTAAGAACTTTTCGTAATTGTTTTGATGAAATAGAAAACCATTTCCGTAGTTTTTAATTTCATCAATAAAAATATTTATCAGAAACACAATTTCCAACATATTCTACGGTCCAATGCTTCCTTTACACTAAAGAGGATTTATATAATCGCATTAAATAGAGTTTCATCATTTAATTTTTGTCATTAATAAAAATGATTATTTAAACCACTAAAATGCCATATAATAGTTAATTATACTTTTATGATCATTATATTTAACTTAAAATTCTACGATAAAATATATAAAGGAAAATGTATTGATTACCTATAAATCTATAATAAGAACAAATTTATGGAAATATTATAGTTAATTAATGTTTAAATATATTTTTCCGTAATTATTAGTTGGTTGAACGGTAATGAAATTATTAATTTTTATAAAGTTTACTAAATTTTATTAACTTACTTTCTTTGATAATAAAATCATTAAAAGTGTTTTTTCAATATCAGAATAAAAGTTTGAGCAAAAAAATATTTTACATTCTCTAAATCGATAGAGAATTAAAATTAAAATTGAACTAAAAGATATTATTCATTTTAAATAATTTTTAAAATAAATGTAAATATTTAAGATTTTAAAGAAATTGAATACTTTTTTCCATTTATACATGATTATCCTAGAAAGGGATTATGGAATGTGTATACACCCCACTTGAAAATCCAATATTTTTTTAATCATCAGTAAAAAGATTGTCCTTCAATACTAATTAGCTTATGTGATATCTTAAAATTTTGACCAAACTTTTTAAAAAATTATCGTCCATAAATTATTGCGTTATTTAAGTGATGTTGTTTAGATTTCACATCATGGAAAAACTCAAAGAAATATTTTTCATTTAAAAATATTGGTCAGAAGGCCAATAAATACTATTTTTAGACTTTTTATAACATTTTTAACAATGTAACAATTTTAACAATTTAAACCTTTTTAAAGTTTTTAACTATTTTTTTATTATAAAAGATTTTTTAAAAACCCTTAAAAACATAAATAAATGATAAAATCTTTTAATAAATATAAAGATACGGAAAATCTCTTAATAAATATAAAGAAAAGGAAAATCCCTTAATAAACATAAAGATAAAATCCCTTAATAAATATATAGTCCACGGAAAATCGGACTGACGTTCTATATCAAATCCATATATCTTAATTGAAAGTCAGATAAAAAATATTGAACAAAATACAATTTAATTATAAACCCTGTATAGCAATAAATACAGTTAAATTAAAGAGAAATCGTATTTTTTATAGAGCAAAAAATTTTTAAAGTATTGTTTTTAGATAAAACTATTATTGATTAGAGTTCGCATAATAATATATCTCGGAATTATTTTATTTATATTTTGTTTATTGTTATTCTTATATTAAAAAATGTTAATTGGGCTAATATATTGGGTCACAAGTTTTTGTATTTACTATTATTATTATTGCATTCGAATTATATGGTTCATATCTTTTTTGGGTATATTAGTGATCAAATATTTCATTATAATTTAGTAGACTTAAACGAAAAACTGAATCAAATTATATATAAGGAAAAGTTTTCTCGTTAAAACAAAGATTGTATTTTTATCTAGTTTTGGAAAGATATAACTAAAACATTAATTAATGTAGAAATGTCAGGATAGATATTGAATTAAGTTTTTTTGATTTTAGAAAAAAATTTTGACAAGATTTGAAATACAAGAATAAATAATTTATTGTAAAATCTTTAAAACTTCTTTTATTACTTTATTAACAAATCAATATCCAGATAATCGATTTTAAATAATATTTCTATAATTTTATATAACCAAAACATTTATCGTGAAATGATGAATACGATACTAAAAACTAAGACTTAATGAATGAATGAAAAGTGTACTTAAAAATGACTGAAATAATGTAAATGCTTTTTAAGCGTGGCTTAAGTATGCGTTATTAAGAGTGTAGTGTGTTTATAGCTGTCAGTAGATTAACATTAAAATAATAGTTAGATTTTTGTAAGCCTTTAAGGCATTTGTTTTTGTTTTTAATTTTTATATATATGATTGAATCCTGTTTTGCCAATTATTTATATTTATTAAAATGTTGATTTAATTGTGTGGTGTGTAAGTAATGGAAAGCGGCGAAAGAGACCGCCAAGTACTGTAACGCTGGAACGCGTCCAATTAAGTAATGTTTTGTACGTTTGATGTGCCATAAAATGTCATATGTTATTAGTATTAGTTATTAGGATACGTTATTATTAGTAAGTTATTTATGTAAAATATACTTACCTTATACTTACCATTTAATATTTAAATGTGATTGAAAGAACTCACTTTCAATGTTGATTTCAATGCTTAAACATTAACTAAAATATTACGATTTAATTTGTATACATTTTACATGCTTTTCATTAATAGAGTTATTGAAATTAAATTGTCTTTAATTGTGAAAACTCATGAGTTTTAGTAATTAATAGAAATTGATTTAAGTGTGCATTTATATCTGATTAACTGAATTCACTATCAATTCAGTATTCGGGCATTTCTTATGATATCCATAGTACAGACATTGCAACTGTGTGGGTGTCTGTGATATCATAATTGGATCAAATTAATTATTATTATATAACCATTCATTAATTCAATTTCGGTTACGATTGTATTCATATCAAAAAAATTTGGTCATATTATTTGGCGCAGTCTGTCATTGAGGTTAAGACGTGGAGAAATTGGTCGAAATAAATCGAATAAATTGAAACGGAAATTGTGGGCGGATTTCGATCAAACCGGAAGTCGAGCATAGATTCAACGGCTTGTCGAATACGTATAATTTTTCAATTTTGATTTATTAATTTTCATAACGGGGAACAGTAGTCACAGATACCAACACCAGAGGAAGTCTAAAGAGCTTATAAATTATAAAACATTGAGTAAAACTGGTAACAAAGAGTTGAAGGTTTTGCCGGTCATTGAAAGCCCGATCATTGATAATCAGAGCTCAAATTCAGAAATTGTCGAAGAGATTAATTCGGATCCTATTGTTGATTCTATTTTTGTCTATAAAGTCGATTCATTAGAGATAGAGATGGCGAAAAAAGATCCAAAATTAAAATTATTCGATGGAACTGATAAGAGTATTGATATCAAACGTTGTCTACCTTTGTTTGAAATCTTATTCATTGATAAAGAGGATAAGGAGAAAGTCAATAATTTTTTTTCATATTTATCTGGTCCTGCATTGTCATATTATACAACTGAATTTGCTTCTAGATTAATAGCTAAAGAAGCTATAACTTGGAAGGAAGTCAAAGATTGTTTCATAAATAGGTTCAATAATCAATTAATTTTACCGATGGTCAGTGCTTAACATCTAAAATTAAGAAGGGAAGAGTCGTATAGAAATTATTTTGACGATAAACATCAATTGTTAGAGCAAACAGGGTTACAAACCGAGTATATCATTGATGAGTTAACTGGAGGTCTACCAATGCATTTACGAACCATTTTATATGCGGCACAAATTCAAAGTGTTCAGCAGTGGTTGAAAGTAGCATCTCGTGCAGTAGCGGACAATAAGTTGAGACAATTTTGCAAAATTAGTAGATTTATTAAAATATTTTGATTATTGGGTCGGGTCAGGTTGAAGCCTATCGTGTTCGATCGGGTCGGGTTGAGAACTGTAGTGTTGGAATCTGGTTAGGGTTTAAGAATTGTAACGATTTAGTAGTCTAAACTATTGTTTAATACTTATTTTTTTTATTTTATAAAATAAAAACTTTTACCTTATTACTACCTTTGATTCCATCGATTGATTTCTGGTTAATAATACTAAAACCACTAATACTCTTTAGCGATATATCATTTCATTAATTTTTTTTATCCCAATCATTGGTATGAAAGAGATAGGGATATATTCATTAATTATATTATGTTTGAACATCTCATGGTGGCCGGAGCTCTATCTAAGTTGGCGGTATCTCTACAATTTTATTTAATTATTTTATTAATGTCAACTTTATTATTGTCAACAAGGTTTGTCAACTTTTAAAAATTTATTTAAACAAAGTTTGATATACACTCGAATCCATTCTAATGAATATATATTTTATCTCTATTGAAATATAATCAATTGCCTTTCCAGTCAAATGCTATTATTACATTTCCGTTCCATATTTTGTAAGTGAAAAAATTTTAAATCAGTAATAAGAAATAAGATACTATTGTTATTAAAAATATTTAATTTACTTACGTTATAACCTACCAATAAATAATTGAAATTATTCGAATTCAAACAATTTATCATTTTTTAAAAAGTAATTTACTCTATTATCAAAATAAATTTATTATTGTTATAGTTTTATAGGCAATCAATACTTTTTCTTTCTATTTCATCGTAGAATTTTAAGTTAAATATAATTATCATAGAAATAATGATTAACTTAATATGGCATTTTAGTATTTTAATTGATCATATTTATTAATGACAAAAGTTATACAATTAATTCCTATTTAAAACTAAAATATAAATTCTTTATTATCTAAAGGAAGCAGTAGTGGACAGTATAATATGTCGGGAATTTTTTTTATGGTATATATTATTATTAATTAAATTATATTCAATGGAAAAGCTTTTATAAAACTCCTAATATCATATTCTTATTACACTTCTACAGGAAATCAATACAATTTTTAGATTAATTTTGTTAACTGCAAAGCCTTTTTAAGTTATATTTAAGACTATAAAGATAATGATTAATTTTAAAATAGTAGATTTTTAAGTTTAATTTATCATTTTTATTAATGACCAAAACTAAACCATAAAATTCAATTTAATGGCATAATAAAAATTCTCGTCAGTATAAAGGAAACAGTGGACCAAAGAAAATGTTAGAAAATTTGTTTAATATAAGAGTTGATATCAAACGTTTCGGAAATGATATTATATATGATCAAAATCAATACGAAATGTTCTTTAATAGTTTAGAATTGTTTATGGAAAACACTCACATTTTTGGTTGCGAAACATCTAATGATTACGTGAAAGGTATTCAAACTAAAAGAGAGGTAATCATTGCAATCGCTTTGATTATATTCATGTTTGTTAACAATCTGAGACATTTGATTACAATAATTATTAATAAACCATGGATTTATATAAAACTCGGAGACGTTAACAATTTAATTGGTGATCCGATACTAATTTATATGATGTATTATTTGGGAAGTTCAGCGGCAGCTCTTATGTGTATTAGACTAGTAAATCGTTAGTATTCTTAAACCCGAACCCGACTTCAACCCGACAGGTCTCAACTCGACCCGACCCAAGACGACCCGATAATCAAAATATTTTTATAATCCTACTAATTTGGCTAAATTTTTTCAAAAAATGTAAATATAAAAATATAAATAATATTAATTAAGGATGTTTTATTTAAGTTACATAAAAATGTTATGAATTAAAATTTTTGGTAAATTTTTTAGGTTTTATGTTATAAATCGAAATTTTATTGGTTTGTCGGGTTTCCTCCGAAATTTTTCAAAACCCGACCCGAACAGTTTTGAGCCCGAACCCGACACGACCCGACAACTTTGTCGGGTACCCGACCCGAACCCGACATTTCGGGTACTCGTTTACTAGTCTAATATGTATAACATATCTATAGAAACAAAACAAATAGCTCACAACAATACATTTAATTTGATTTATATTGAAATTAAGGAATTGAAGAGAAATTGTATTTTAAAGCGCAAATTCTTTTTAAAGTATTGTTTTTTGGTTAAATTATTAGCAATTAGTGCTCACTTATTTACATAAATTTTGGTTATTTTTTTCACATTATTTTACACAACATTTGTATATATTGCTGAAGCACGCCATGTCATCATATCACGCGATCCATTGCCCCAAAGGCTTATTTCTAACTTATTTAATATCGTTTTTGAACTTTAAAGCTTAACTTAACATTTAATAAGCACTGTTATTACCTCTAATGTAACTTTTATTGAAACACTTCACTCATGTTTTGTCAGCGCTTTAGTTAAGTCGCATTTCTTTGATCATTAAAATAATTATATTTTACATCGTTTTTCATTGTTTAATTTCTTCATTGGCAATTAAGCCTAATTTTGTTTAAATTGATTTACTATTTCTTTAATTTACAATTTGTTTATTTATTGATCCATAGATCAATCGTTTTGTTTTTTTTCAATTCAGTTTAGAATTGTATTTAATTTGTTTATTGATCGATAGATCAAACCTTTTGTTTTCAATTCAATTAGAATTGTTTTGTGGCGATAAAAGCCTTAATTTTGTTCATATCATTCATTTTGTTTATCGATCATCAATTTTGGTTTTTCATTCATCACTCATTCATCGTTTATACAAACATTTATTATTGTATTTACTTTCGATCACACATTGGTTATCGTATCAGTTTTGATCTCATTCACTCGTTTTCATATCAATCGCTCTCATAGTAACTCATCGTTATAAATCGCTTATTCGGTTACTGATCATTAGTCGTTACACTCAGGAGATCCCAAACCCCTTGCTTCGGCTAAACACGTGGCTATCGGCGTATCACCGGTAGAACGACCACTTCACTGGTGGAGGTTGCGTGTCCTGCAGTGGAAAGCGATTTTTGGTCACACATCGCATGAGCGACCAAGAACTCGAAAAACAACGATTGCGTGAACTCTATAAATACAAAACATGATCTCAAGATCAGCGCATCAAAAATTTGAAGCCAATTGAAGAGATGTCTGAAGCGGACCTTAAACAACGCATAAAGGAATTGACAGGAGATGTCGATCGTTTAAACAAAGATCTAAGAAAGGAAAGAGATCTAAACCAGGAATTACATCTGCAAAATAGAGACGACAGAAACGAAAATAAAGATTTAAAGATTCGGTCAAAGCCTTAAGTGATGAGATTTTGTCAATCAAGACAACACTGGCTGATGTCCTCTTAGCCGTAAACTCTATTACATTAGCGAACACAATGATTGGGTCATCGACTGCAACACAACAACCATCAAATTCAACGGTCAACTTCGGTAATGTGTCGTCCATTCCTAATGTATCGGCCAATCAATCTGGACAACAGTCAGCTGTTCCAGCGCCACAATCGCTGCCAAATCAGATCAGTGACCAAAACATAAATAACAGTCAAACGCAAACTAACCAGTTATTGAGTATAATGGTCGATAGATTGTCGAGTATTTCTTCAAGCAAATCATCATTTAACGAACCAAAGGTAGTGATCGAAAAGTTTAAGATCGGCACACCAGCTGAGAAATATATTAGAAATTTGGAATCGCAAGCGCGTTATAATGGATGGACCGAAAAGGATATCAAAAACATTTTGGGAAAAAAGATGTCGATCGGTCTTTCAGATAAATATCGAGCATTTTACGACTCACATGAATTTGATCATTGGACTAATTTTCGGAACGCTTTCGTAAAAGAGTTTACCTCACAGTCGGGAAAAATTGCGGCACTTTCTCGTGTTAAGAACTTAAATAGAGACGCATATAATAATACCGCTGATTTCATCAAAGCATACAACGATATTATGGAAGGATATAGCGAAGGCGATGATCTACTTTATCGGACAACTCTTGTGGAAAAACTTCATCCACAGTCTCAGTCAGTCATTGTCTCTAATGCTTTGGTCAATAACTATTCAACGGCTGAATTTCTTGATTATGTGGTTCACGTGGACAACTGGCACATCAATATGGCTAAACGTGAACGTGAAAACCGAATGATTAGAAGCCTTAACACGAACAATGGTCAATCGAATTCTCAATCGCCAAATCAACAAAATCGATCGCATAATGGCAAAAATAGGCCAAACAATAATAATGGTTATTCAAGTTTTGTTTGCAATTGGTGTGGAGGCAAAAGCCATACTGAAGATCGATGTTATGCGAAAAGGCAAGGCCTAACTAGAGAACAGTCTCGATTGGATCGTGAGGCCAGAGTTAATCAGTCACGTGCGCGAAATGAGATTTCAAATACTGTGGTCAACAATAATAACGCGTCGAATGAATCAAATGATGATAACGTTAGTCAGACATCTGAAGAAGCAGAAGCATCTGGCATTACTTAGTATCGATATATTATTATATACTTTTTATTTCTAACACTATTTTTAGTTTTACTAATTGATTTTAATTAACTTTGGATCTAAAGATCTTTATTAAGAATAGTTGCAATAGGGTTCCATTGTAATTCTATCAAACCCATAGTACTCAGTTTATCATAGTTATTTACATTATATTATTATTATTCTAATTAATGTTTGCTGGCCAACATTAGTTCAGGCGATACAAGCCTTTCATTTTCCTCACTCTTTGTGCGCCTAGAAGTGAGCAATTCATTGTTATATTCGCGTGAATATTATCGTTCAGTTTCACTTATAACCTAAATCGCAATTATAATGTAATTAAGTTTTTATATTTAAGGCCTTTGGCCGAGAACTATCAGTTTTTGTCTAATTATTATGATCTATTTTTTAGCTCACTTTTTT
>JAQGAW010003705.1:0-12048 GCA_034698025.1 Phthiracarus crinitus | reverse complement strand
ATCGTAAACAAATCTCATAGAAATTTTGCTTCGAATTAAGTCCATAATTTCCGAAGTGATATTTTAGTACAAAATCGTTGCACGAAAGATATAATTCAAAGAATTGGTATATTTATAATATATATTTATTTGTTCGTACCTAAAAGCTGAAAAAATAATCAAACTAAAGCTGTTTACGGGTAGAAAAATTGGAACCCGAGACAAACACACATTACAAATATTTTAACCAACCCGACCGATATTTTTGACGCATAGCCGAACTGAGATGACGCTAGTGTGCAGTCATGTGATTTGCGCACTTAAAACTTTTTTTTGTTTATTATAAACTTTATTTTTGTGTGAATATTCAAAATTTTGTAATATGTTTGTAACGGTCACGCAAATGACTGGTGATCAACCGTCAATTGCGCAATTCATTGTTTTTGTAATAATTACCCATTAATTACTTGTCATGGCGTGAGGTTCAACTCCGCCTCTTTTATTATAAGATTTTATTATAAATTAGTCTGTTTTATGTAATTTTAAACTTCAGAGTCTGATTTTGTTCGCTTTTAGCTGAAGTTTAATAATTTTATGTAATCTCATTTCCATGTGCTTCCTTTGTCTCAATTTTATAAAAATGTAATTCAATAGTGAAGTTTCAATTATTGGTTTTATTCACTCAAAATTAACTGTGACTAGAGACAATTTATTAACTGCAATAGCGTTTGTTTGGCATTTATTAATAAAACAATTTAAAACAATAAAAACAGTGTATAATTTATTGACAAAAGTGTCTAAAATCTGTTAGTGATAAATCACTACATTACAATTGGCGTCCGCTCTGCAGGATTTTTGTAGTTCCAACTACAAACTTATCTGCCATCAAATATTAACCACAGATGGAAAATCAGCCCGAAAACAGGCGACGATCACAACGCGCGAATTTTGGGAGACCTCCTGTAAGATATAGAGACAATGAGGAAAATCTAGCACAAGAAAATATCGACAATGAGTCAGATAGTGGTCAAGACTCGGAAGACGACCGGACTATTGTCCTTAATGCAGCAGCGAATGCACAAAACAACGGAAGAATAGAAGAGGGCAACAGTGCACCATTTAATTCAAATTATATCATAGAAGGTGCTAACAATGGGCGCCCATTTCAAGGTCGATACCTGGGAGCCGAAGCGTTTAATGAGCGTAGTGCTTCAGCTCCTATAACTCTAAATCAAAGACCAAATTACGGAACTATTGGTTCCCAGAACAGACCAGTACAGCCGAATGTAGGACTTTTTAATGCTGTACAGAACAACGTGAATAATGACAATCAATATCTTAGGGGTCATATTCACATGCCTTCTAACCTGAACCCGCAAATGGCACAATTCATTGGTATTCAACCCAATGACGAACACAATGCTTCTGAGGAAGACGCTGAAGAGATAGCCATCTTGCGTGAACAATTGCAACGCGTCAGAGATCGACAGCAATTCAGACGTAACGTTAATGGTTCGGATCGGCGTCGAGAAGGACCGGATGGTAATAGGCGTGGTGTGCCGCGCGCCGGATCACAGATTGACGGAAGTCAAGTGAGGCCACCGGATTGTTCAATAGGACAAGGTGCTAATCAATTACCAGATTCTTCGGATCGCCGCGGACGATCAGACGAGCCAAATACTGATCGGAGTAGCATTGATTTTGACCGGTTTGCTAATGTATTGGGCAACGTATTGGCGAATGCTCTTCAGCCTCAACAAACACCACACCCAACTGTCAACCGAACATCCAAACGACAAGCCAATAAGCCACCAGAATTTAATGGCAAACGAGAAGATGCGAGACATTGGCTCCGCAACTATGAAATGACTGCTCGTCATAATGGATGGGACGATGAAGATAAGGCTTCAGCCGTTTATCAATATCTTAACGATGAAATGAAGAATTGGTTTTTGGCCCAATTTAACGATCGAATACCTGATTGGAACTGCTTTCGTGGTCGTTTTCTCGAATCCTTCAACATAACTAACAATCCCGCACTCATATGGTTAGAGGTTGCGAAGTCCAAACAAAGTTTGACTGAAACATCAGTTGCTTACTTGGATCGAATTAGCGACATGTGTCAACAAATTAATCAACTTATGACATCGAACGAGAAACTAGAAGTTGCGAGGCAAGGGATGAGAGATTACGCTCAGGCCGCCATTGCAGGCACTTTTGAATACGACCGCGCCAGGAAAGTGTTGCGAGTCCATGACGAAATTGAAATAAGAAAAAGAACTTTCCAGCCATTTCGCACCAAACCTGATATAAGAGGCCAAAATAAAAACTTAAGCGGTAATACGAAATTACCTGAGACTCAAAAATTGAATAAAAATGAGATATCAACTTCAGCTAATAACGCGAAGATCGATAATGCGAATAATATGAATACCGCTGAATGTTTCAATTGTGGCCAAAAGGGACATTACGCACAGCAGTGTCCTCAAGACCGAAACCTGACAAGAATCAGAGAAAATCGGAATAAATATATGGCCGCTCGGAAGGGTAACCTCATTGCCACTATTGAAGGAAATTTCGTAACTGATGACGAAGATGCCGATGGTTATGACGGCGATGCCGAAACTATTGAAGACAACGAAGGAATGAATGAACTCGCGTCTGATATCGCCTCAATAACTATCAATAATTTAGATTTTACCGGTTATAGTATGTTTTCTACATTTCTGACCGAAATCGAAACATCGATATCGTCCTTCGGTAATACTCCGAAACTGGACTTCACACGTGTTCCGATCGTACCCATTCGATTCCACGAATTTATGTGCACAGCCTTGATTGATACTGGCGCTGCCATATCTGCGGTCCAACCAGGTATCGCTATCGCAACCAAACTAAAAGTTAAACCCTGGTCTGGACGTGACCTCCGAATGGCAAATGGAACTCGTGCCACACCTATAGGAGAGATCTATGTTATTATGGAAATGATGGGCAAATGCATACAAATGAATGTCGCAGTAGTTCAAGGACTGTCAACACACGTCTTACTAGGAAACGATTTCCATGTTTCAATGGATTTGGTGATTTTCAGCGGCACTAAACAAATCGGATTCCGCGAAACAATTATTAAGGATGGAGTGCCAGCACCACCACCATATGCTAACACTATTCCAAAGTATAATACTTGGATTCCCGATATTCGTAATCCGGGACAACCATTACCTTCCGTCCAAGATTTAGATAAAATCCGTAACGATAGACGTGTCAAAAATAAACCGAAGAATCGAAAACCTAAAATTGAGAGTCCAGAACCACAATCAGATGATAAAGAAGATATGGTTATGTCATCGATAATACCTGAATATATTAAAACGGATTATGAGAGCACTCTTATGGGATTTGCGACCAGTGGAGAGACTGTCGAATTCGAACCTTTGTGTGTCAAAAGAGTTCTTTTCCATTGGGCTACCGATGGCTATGGCATTGTCCGACTTGGCATCGCTCCGAAATATGCCGAGATATTTGCCATTGAAGAAGGAATCGCCGAGTCTAAAGACCAAAGCGCTTATATTCGAGTAATGAATCTCACCGAAGGAGTTCAACAAATAAATTTCGGCCAACATATTGTTGAACTCGAAGAACTGTGTCTCGAGGACATCGAAATGCCTACATATGATCTGTGTTCCAGTGAATTCTCAAAGAAATTATCAGTCAATTCGAATGGCGATATAGAGATCAACGGTATATTACCTGTCGAAGAACTTGAACAATATTTTGATGTCAATCCAAATTTGACAATTGAAGAAAAGGCGAAACTCATTCAGCTTTTGAAAGAAAAGCGACACGCATTCCAACTTCCGGGTGAAGATTTTGGGAAAATTGATTGTATTCAACATCATATAGACACCGGAGACAACAAACCCGTTCAATTACCAGCGTATCGAACCTCTCTAGAAAACAAAAAACATATAGAGAAGGAAATAAAACGATATTTAGAGCACGATTTAATCATACCGATCGTCTCTGATTATGCGAGTCCCGTTGTTATTGTCCGAGGACGTAACGGAAAGCTTCGATTTTGCATCGATTATCGGATGTTAAACAAGAAAACGAAACCCGAAGTCTATCCGATTGCATCTATCGATGAAGGATTAGATGCTCTGTCAGGAAACTCCATGTTTTCCACGATGGATTGCGCCTCGTGTTATTGGCAGGTCAAAGTTGCCAAAGAAGATATTCATAAAACCACATTTATCACCCATAATGGCACCTATGCTTGGAAAAGAATGCCATTTGGTCTGATATATGCCCCATTCACTTGCGCTCGGGCTATGAATCGAATTTTCAATAAAGAAAAATATTATATATGTTATGTATATTTCGATGATATTATTGCCTACAGTGTTGGATTTGATGATCAACTATTACGTCTGGCAATCATCTTCGACCGATGTATTGAATTCGGACTAAAATTAAGTCCTGAAAAATGTAAATTCTGTTATGATGTCGTGAATTATTTGGGACATGAAGTTAGCCAAGAAGGCATCAGACCCGATCAATCCAGGATCGAACCAATTCGGCAACTGCCAGAACCCAAGAACGTAACTGAATTAAAGAGCGCGTTAGGCCTATTCTCATTTTACCGACGATTTGTTTATGGTTTTGCCAGAATTGCAGCACCAATGTTTCAATTACTAAAGAAAGAAGTACCGTATGAATGGACTGAAGAACACATATTCGCATTCAATCTTCTGAAAAATTTATTGATGTGTGCACCGATTTTGGGTCATTTCGACCCAACAAAACGTATTGAATTGCGTACCGACGCGTGTGGTTACGGCATTGCGGGCCAACTCGTCCAATGGACAGATAAGTCACCTCAACTTATCCATTGCGTTAGTCGAACGTTAAAGCCGTCTGAAAAGAATTATTCGATTAGTCATTTGGAATGCTTGGCAATTATCTATAGCGTCGAAAAGCTCAAGCATTACTTACATGGCATTCATTTTGATATAAAGACTGACCATCACGCTCTCTGTCAGCTGATGAAGATTCGCGACCCGTCTGGAAGGCTATGCAGATGGTCATTAAGAATGCAAGAATTTGACTACACTGTTATTTACAATACAGGCAAAAATCATTTGGACGCAGACTGCTTGTCGCGCGCGCCGCTTAATAAGGATTGTGGTGACGAACCAGATGAAGATATACCATATTTAGCTATTATTCCTGAACCAATTGAAGATCCCATAAATATTCGAGAAGAGCAAAACAACGATGCCTTCTGTCAGAAATTTATTTCTATAGCTAATGATCCATTGCTGTCGGAAACTAAAAAGAAAAGATTACTCCGACGTTACAAAGATAACGAAGGGGTTCTCTATAAGAGAGTGTTAGTCGAAAATAATGCACGGTATTTACTGGTCATACCCGAGTCATTACGAAAACAAATTCTGTACGCGTGTCATGATCACCCGACTGCCGGCCATCTCGGTATTGCTAAAACGTTTGCACGAATACGTGAACGATTCTATTGGCCCGGTTATTATGGAGAAATATTAGATTACGTACGAAGTTGCGAAAGTTGTCAGCGCCGAAAAATTGCTGCCACTAAAAATCAAGGGCTTTACACACCGGTTCCGGTTGCTGATCGAATCTTCGAAACTTTCGGCATTGATTTACTCGGACCACTACCCGAAATTCGTGGATACAAATATTGTGTGGTCATAATGGACGCATTGAGTAAAGCAGTCATCATCAAAGCCATTAAATCCGGACATGCAGACGAAGTATTGGATGTCATAATGAAGAAATTAATTCTCGTTTACGGCGTCCCAACCTATTTGTTATCAGATCGCGGAAGAAATATTAGTGGTGATTATTGTAACGAATTATACGAAACTTTGGGTTTAAAATTAATACGCACCACCGCATTCCATCCACAAACTAATGGAATGGTGGAGAATTACAATAAAACCTTAGGCGGAGCACTCGCACAATACGCTAATAAAGGTGGTGATTGGCCAAAATTTGCGCCATATCTTCAATTCGCACACAACACCGCTGAACACGCAGTCACCAAAATGTCTCCATATTACATAATGTATGGCGTGCCGCCTAAATTGCCAATTGATGCTAAAATTGGAGCTCAAAGATTAATAGAATTGGACGAAAGTTATAAAGGATTGGTATGCGATAAGTTACAAACCATCAGAGAGTTAGCGCAAAATCGCATATTCGCCTCACAAGCGACCAATAAAGAGAGTGCAGATCAACACCGCCGCCAAATAGAATTTAAAACCGGAGATGAGGTCTTATTATTCCAACCCGAAGTGAAGAAAACTAAAGGCGGAAAATTGAAGGATCGATACCCTTCAACTTGGATTATATTAAAGAAATTATCGGATAACACTTACGAAGTTCTGGCCAAAAAGGGACCATTTCGTACTGACATTGTTAATGTCGAACGGATGAAATTGTTCTATCCACGAAATCCTGATGGCGGGAAAATCAAGCAACGAAGCATTAGTATGCAATATGATGATTATAGAGTCGAAAATGGAAATTTTACTATATAGTCACTTCACCGATCAAATTGGATAAAGTATTTGCGCAAACCAGCGACAAAGGATTGCGAAGTTCAAACAGACATCCATCACGTTGACACTAATGAGTCTACTACTCCACCCACTCTCGCGAGCGAAAATTCACAGCCTAGTGGCGTGAGAAAGAGTCAACGAAAAATTAGCCGCCCATTACGCTTTAATCAGCTTATCTAAAAGGAGTCTACGAGTCATGAAATCAATTTTGTTCACAAATTAAAATTTAGTAGATTTATTAACTCCTATTTAATCAATACATACTCTTTTATCTTATTAAATTCATTAAATTTTCGTCTTAAAAGACTGAATTACACACAAAACACACAATTTATTAGAATGTGTTCCAATAATCTCTTCCGTTAATCAATTTTGATTTCATTATATTAGAACAAATTGTGCAAAATTTATATTCCTATTACTGATTCAATTCTCACTATTATGGAGAATTCCAATTTATTAATTGTATTTTGCTTTCAATGTCTATTAAATGACTGTGATTACTATATGTAATACCAATAAATATTGTTTTATACGCGAAACTATTATTCACTAACATTACTATTGGCAAAGCAAATAACCGACACTTGAAAAACAACTCATAAGTGAACTTTGCGGCGTTACGCAACTTAATAATACAGTGCAGACTCAATATAAAAGTCTTTACAACTCTTATAAAACTATTCTCACGTTTAGAAAAGCTTCGCCAAATAATGCAGAAGAACTGTTTGCTGTCTAGTAACCCAGAGACCTAAAAGCAATAAAATAAGTGATTATATTCAAACTCTGAAGCAATAAATAAATCGAATATTTGAATATATGACAACCGAAACGTTTACCTTATCATTCGAAAAGATAATTGAATTTTTATAGTCACCGACTCCACGTTATTGGGTCAACATTGCCAGCGAATAATAATTCAACGAATTATAACTTTGCCTTTAAAAGTCGATAAAAAAGGAGAAATTCGAACTAAATCTTTCATAACGAAAGTACAAGTCTATAAGACAATAACGCACATACCTGTGATATAAAAATTGTTTGAACAGCTCAGTGATAACCAAAGATATTGTGTTCAGGCTTTCATCAGTGCTGTGACTCCACGCGAATACTGATAAAGAGAATATAATATTACAAATTATTTATGTGTTCAGTTCAATACAATTAACTGGTCATAGTCTCAACTTCGGAAGACATACCAACGATTGTGCAGTACTAATACGCTCATCAATGGGTCTCTAACGTCGTAATGCTAACTGTGATAACATTAAAACTGAAATTCTGTGATATTATACCTAATATTAAGTTTATATACACACATATATATACACATTCTGTACTCCAGAGTAAGAACCTGTTAGAAAAACTCGCGTTCGGTAACTATAACTACCGGTTGTGACTATAATATTTTGTAAAATTAATCGACGTTCTTGCTGTGTGAACCCACAGAACATACGATACTATAGTGCGCCAAAATAGTGCGCAGTTATTCAAAACATTTTAAAGCGCAACAGTACTGTCGCCGAAAGTTAAGTGCAGACACTCTGACGTTTGATTGTAATCCGAATCCAGAGAGTAATCTTCCAATCAGACAGTGGTTTAATACAAATAAAATAATATTGACTGCTAAACGCGTCGCTTAAGTATTCAGTCATTTATGAATACACTGCAGTCCAGTGAAAACCAAATAAATAGTGAACCAATTATTGAGAATATTTTCCTTCAATTGTCGCTTACTTCACCTGAACGGGAAGAATCTGAAGAATTAGTGCGACGTCGTCTACGGATTGAAAGTGAAATAAATCAGCTAATTAGAGATCACGACGAATTTTACGAACGACTAACTAACCAAAAGTCTGTAAATAACTGTGACTCCACTACTAGTGACTGTGCTGTGAAAATGAGTGAAAATAGTGAGCAACCATCAGACACCCAACAAATCGAAAACACTCAGAGCTCATCGAGTGCTACATTAACGCAGTCAGCTATCGATGCCAGCGAAGACATGCCATACAGTCAACCAGCTCCGCTGGATTTACGTATATCACCACAACCACTCGATTTAAGTGTCAGCAGCGACACCGACAAAAGTGAGGGACAAAATAGTGATTTAATGGAGTTCGAGACGCCACCAAAAATCAAGTCCGAGCCTATAAGTACGCCGCACACTATGTCAATAGAAGACCAGATGGCAATTGACGATATATTACGATGCGATGAAGTCGATGACGATTTAATGATTATTGATATTCCATCCGATCAATCAAATCAGTCAACCACTGCTGGGAGTGAAGGTTCAGCGATATCTGCGAACATAGAGACTATTCCGCGAATCAGAAACCTGACCGCTCATATAAATCCGATTTCGGGAACTTTATTCAGTGCTAAACAAAAAGCCATTATTTTGAGACATCAAAATGAACTGCGAGCCTAAAATGTGTATCCGCGCCTCAAAATAGAACCACCGAATACGATGCTCGAACCGTATCAAATCGACGAGCAAATTGCGACTAATCAACAATTGGGTTATAAAGCGAATGTCGATACTGGACTCGGAGGCGCGCGTCGAAAGCAGCGTTTCTTCGTTGAGGAGGCAGAACCATTAATCGCCATACCAACGGATGATTTGCCTCAAGAACGAAGATTTAGACCTATCCAAACAGTTACGTCGGTGACACCAAACGTGGAAGCGGCGCCTAAGCGACCTGTGCCGTCATTTGCGTTGGGAGCTCCCCTACCAACTGAAATAGTGTTGCCATCCGGTCCACCCTTAAGCGAAGACGACCCTATGAGAGAATCAATTAATAATTTGGTCGAAACCGCACGAAAACGTACATTCAGTGGTGTTGAAAAGTCGTCCATTCGTTTGGCGTTTTCTCGAATCGTTTCATCGGATTCTTCTCAAGAAAACTTAAAGGATGTCTGGCGTGTGAAACAAATCACAGAAGCACAGACCAATATTCCCATCGAAACTATTAGTAGCGACTCAGACACTGAAGGTCGAGAAAGATCTGATGCCTTTATAGATGGCTCACGCACACCATATTTCCATCGATTAGTAACCAATACATTGACAAATGCCGATTTGCTCGACGATGGCGACGAAGAGTCAGCCCAACAAATAACTGTGGGAAATAACATTACATACGATAAAGATCTCGCGAGTACGTACGAACCTGAAAATGCGCAATTTCTTAATGAATACTTAACCGACGGACCGAACAGATACTTCGAGAATGCCGTCCGTATGGTGCCTGTTGCCGATCACGATCCCATCCAGAATCAACGCACGCAACACAATCCTCGTCCACATTCATATACTCCGTATCGTTTCGATCTCGCACCGAATATCGAATGGCCAGAGTGTGCCTCATGCAAAAGTTATTCCATTTGGCCATATACATGCAAACCATTTAGGGAAGACGCTACCATCGACGGTACTGCTCATCTCACATGCCTGGACTGTATTAGACGGGGATGGATAGCAAACAATACCTTCGAGTTTCCATGTCCATACTGTCGGGAAATCAAATTAGTTTATGGTCAGCTCTACGCACTCCCAAACTCGTTCTGGGCTCACATGAACACCACTTTCCGTAGTTGTCCGAGAAAGTGTGGTCAATGGATGAGTTACACTGGTTATCAATTTCATGCGTGTCCCAGGGATGGAATCATGTCGCGAGCATCTCATCCGCTCGTCCGATATGTCACCAACCAATCGGTCAATCATCAAAATGACATTGCATTGCTTCGAGAAGAGTTTGAAAGAGAGCGTCAACAGATTAATGCTCGCCATCAGGCAGAGCTTCAAGAATTGAATGCCGAACGTGAATCACTTCGACTGGATCGCACAAAACTACAGGAGAAGTGCGATAAAATATATAGATGGGCTATTTCTGAACAAAAGAAATCGAAGACAGCAGAAAATACTCGCTCCGCCACATTTGCTGATCATCGAAATATGTCCACTCAATTCAGACAAGCAGAAGAACGCTATCAAGAATTGATCGCAAAAGGGGAAGCAAAGAGAGTTGCCATCGAACGCGAAAAGTATTGGGCCGAACAAAGTGTGGCCAAATATCGGCACCAATCTAATGTATTAAAATGGGAAAAGGAAAATTTAGAACTGAAATTACAACAAAGCCTGCAGACATCATCAGGTTTATTGCCGCAAAATGTGCAGACACCAAGAATAGTTCCACAAATTCCGATACCGATCCGTCCCGCACCACCACCCGTATGTGCCGTCGCGTGCGTAAACAAAGTCGGAAATACCAGACATGTACTCAGACACGGACGTATACACTTCAAAAATATGGCTGTAATGACTAAGAATTATGGGAGACAAGACTGTCCCGTATCTGATCTAATAACTCTCTGCGAACAAATGGGAGGAAATATGGAAAATTATGCGTTACTTTATTTAGAGTTTAAAGTCGTCAAACCTGATGCTCATCGCAATCTTCGCGACAATGAACGGGACGCTAACGGGAAACCCAAAATAACTGCCGAAACTCCACGATGGATAAGTTCATTCACTCAGCACGCAAACCCTCATTTCGTTGTGGTACCCAAATCTGCGATTATTAAAGAAAATTATTTAAAGGTCCACATTGTTACTGGTGACGCTGAGTTTGAAACAAAAGCATTTCCGGAAGGGAGAAATGGCTGGTTTGATCATCGAGACGATGACATAGTCTAACGAAGGGGTATTGAGATGACGCTAGTGTGCAGTCACGTGATTTGCGCACTTAAAACTTTTTCGTTTATTTTAAAACTTTATTTTTGTATAAAAATATTCAAAATTTTGTAATCTTTATGTAACGGTCAGCGCAATTGACTGGTGATTAACCGTCAATTGCGCAACACATTGTTTTTATAATAATTACTTATTAATTACTTGTCATGGCGTGAGGTTCAACTCCGCCTCTCTTTTATTATAAGATTTTATTATAAATTAGTCAGTTTTATGTAACGACTTCAGAGTCTAATTTTGTTCGCTTTTAGCTGAAGTTTAGTAATTTTTATGTAATCTCATTTCCATGTGCTTCCTTTGTCTCAAATTTTATAAAAATGTAATTCAATAGTGAAGTTTCAATTATTGGTTTTATTCACTCAAAATTAACTGTGATTTAGAGACAAATAATAACTGCAATAGCGTTTATTTTGATTTCATTTAATAAAACAATTTAAAACAATAAAAACAGTGTACAATTTATTGACAAAGGTGTCTAAAATCTGTTAGTGTTAAATCACTACATTACAGAACGGATACTGAAGCGTTAGAGAGCGGAAGGTAACTGTTATGTGCTGTGTTTCACAGTGCCATACATTCATATACATTGCTATGCTTACACTTAACGTTACAGTGTAGTCGTAGGTATTGTTGTCGTTTTCGTTAGCTATGAATGATAACCGTATTAACTTAGTAAATATCCCGTGGAATGATGTCGTATTCCCATATATCTTC
>JAQGAW010003704.1:0-12051 GCA_034698025.1 Phthiracarus crinitus | reverse complement strand
TATTTAAAGAAAGAAAAAGTAAAATACAAGTAAAATTAAAATTTTCGAAAGAAGAAAAGTAAAAGAAAAGTAAAATTAAAATTATTTGGAAAGAAAAAGTAAAAGAAAATAAAATTAAAAATTGAATGTTAAACAACACTAGAATTAATAAACATAGTATTATAAGAACTGTAAAAATTTAAAATTCTAAATAATTAATAAAAGAATAAATTTTATTTATTGTTAGTTTGGAAAGAAGCAGATAGAAATATTTTTAATGATAATAAGATTTAACATTCAATTTTAACAATACTGTTACAGGTGGGAAATTTTAATTAAAAATTTCTAATTATGCACTTACATATATTACGCTAACGAACGGAATATACGTTTATTACGTGTTAAGAGTTTTAAGCTTATTTATTGGTAGCTCTTTGAATGTATGAATATAATTAACTATACTCATAAATTTCTAATATTCAATAAATGTTCATTTTATATTTATTGTTATTTAAATAAATTCATAACAGCGAGCCTGCCAGGATAAATAAATCATTATTTAATAAAAGATTTTAATGTTTTTTGTTAAGAAAGTTAACCTTTTTGCTGATGAATGAATTTGTGCGAATTGCCATAAAAAACATTTGCTGTTAATCTATTGATGAGCTGATGAATAAGTTTTTTATATTAATACAAAATAAAGCTAATAATTAGTGTTATTTCAATATGAAATTTATAATTATAATTGCATTTCGATTGCATTTTCAAAAATTTTTTATCATTCAATTGCATTTTAATTTCAAATTTTAACTTTTTTAAAAATTCAATTACATTTCGATTTTTTGATTCTGAAATTGTTCGTTTAAACTGCATTTCGATTTCTATTATTAAAATTTTTTAAATTTTAATTGCATTTCTATTTGAATTTTAAAAAAATTTCAAAATAAATTGCAATTTAATTTACATTAATTGAAATTAAAATTTAAAAAAATTTCTATTTTAATTTCAATTTTTAAGTCTAATTTTTTATTTCATAGCTAAATATAGAATGTTAGTTTATAAAAAATGATTACATTTTAATTTTAATTTTTATTCCAATTTTTAGTTTATTTTAATTGCATTTCGATTTTTAAAAAAAATTAAAAATTGAATTTAATTGCATTTCGATTTTCAATATTTATCTATTATAGTTTCCATTGCATTTTAATTTTGTTTTATAAAATTTTTTTATTTGAATTGCATTTCTATTTTGATTTTCTCACATTTTTATAAATCAATTGCATTTTAATTTCGATTAATTAAAATTGAAATTTAAAATTTCATCGATTTCTATTTAAGTTTTTAAAAATAGAAACAACACTACTAATAATATATAAATATAAATTCGATAGGTTTTCTAAGATTTATAGTGAAAATAAATTTTTATTTGGGCAAACTTTTGCCTCGTATTCAAAGTTACATAATGATTTAACATATGGTTCAAAATTTAAATTTTAATTAAATAAAGTGGTAATTCATACTCGATATAATTAAACTTATTTTATGCAGCTGAACTTTAAAAATAATAATCAACTACTAATAGAATTTAACAAATAGTGAGAAGAATACAAGTGAATTAGAACTTTTTATCAGTCATACCTGCGTAATGAATTAGGAAACGTAAGACAAGCGCCATTCCAATCAAAGTCGAATTTTATAACGCCATTATGCCTGTCGAAGAAATAATGACGTAAATAATAGATGGTTTGTTAAAACCTATTTCACAGCAGTTAAAGGTGATAAACCCGGTAGATTTGGTGGATCTCAAAAACAAAGCAAATTTAGTCGAGGCAAATTTTAAAAGAGCTCTAGAAGCTGAAACGAATAATGGTCTTGATGATTTAATAGCTATTTTTTCTACGGAAAATTTTATTTATCAGATTTTAACAGCTATTGTGTCATCATTGAGCCAATTGAATAAAAGAAATAAGTTTAATCAAGTCATAAATATTCGTGTTAATCTTCAAAAAGATGTTTTATTTGCAATAGCTCAACAATCAGATTAGCCTTTTGTGATAAAAATCGTGGAAATGGAAATACCTACAACCCAAATTATAAAGTTATTCTCGGAGACGAATTCCTTAGCGATACAAATTTGATTATAGACTGTGGAGAATAAAATAATCTGAAAAATTGTTATAAGACACCATACATACGTTGTCTTTTCGGTGGCCGAATATTTTTACGGGTGGGAAATTTTATGCTCTTATTAAATTGTTATTTATTTGATATTTATTATGAACTTGTATATATTATGCTAACGAAAGGAATATACGTATTAATATATGATTAGTGTTAAGAGTTTTAAGCTTATTTATTGGGTAGCTCTTAGAATGTATGAATATAAATAACTATACTCTTAAATTTCTAATAGTAAATAAATGTTTATTTAATTTTTATTGTTATTTAAATTAATTCATAATAATATTACTGATTTAACCCAAATTAGGTTATTATGAATGTTTTAATATATAGAGAGCTTAAAATTATTCAGAAAATTATTTTGAACATTTTATCACCATGTTTTAACTATAATTGGTTAAGAATTATAATTTCTATTTGGCGTGTTCTATACATCTCAAGTTGAAGACTTAAATGAAAAATATAACTTGCTTGCAAATTAGTAAAATAATTAATGTTTATCAACAATTCTATCAAAAAATCTTCCTGGTCTTAAAAGAGTTCAGAAAAATGTGAAAAAAAGTCAGCAAAGCTTTATCAAAAATTTCTGTTCATTTGTGGCAAATAGAATTTAATTTAAACCAAGACATCCATAACTAGTATAAATTTAAATAAATGAGAAAAGTTTTGAAGTCAAATGGAGTCAAAAATTAATGAAGTGTTTGTTTTATGGGATAAACATTATAAACAATTTTTAATAAAGCATAAATGATATTAAAAACTCATTTTTACAGTTACGCAATTGATATTAAAAATTTTTATTTCTATTTATTTATAAAAGTAATCAAAAAACTCTGTATATGTAATTCTATTATATAATTTTTAATAAGTATGCGGAGACATATTGATTATTAGATAGATTTAAGAAAGTGACATGCATATGGATTTTATGTAATAGTAATTATTATTTTTAATCTTTGATTTACAATTAATATAATTTGAATATAAATCTAAACATTAAATAAGTTAAAATAATAAGTTAAATTAAGAAATTGAATGATAGTAGCGAGTTATGACAACAATAGTGACACTTTTTTATTAGATTTAATGAGAATTGTACGCTAACAACAATATGTGTGATGTTGACTCGATGAAAGTTATAACATATCAATCGAACGTCTTAAAACACTCAGTAAATTTTACAACAATATATTATAAACTTATATTTTTTCAATATAACTATATACAGTAACAAAACAAACACTTATATAGTTAAAATAATATATAGTTAACCAACAATGTATTTAATATTTATAAACCAAATAATTACTAATGCACTCACTTATTTAACTAAACTATTGAAATAATTAAAAATATTTAGAAATAACACAAATGAGCTCTTTATGAATTTTCATTCTCTTTATTGTTTAATGTGTTTTAAATTCGTTTCGCGTCTTGAATATACTTAAATATGTTTCCAATAATCAAGCACTTATAAGTTCCGGTATCATAATAGTTACCCAAAAAATAATTATATTTATATTTTAAATAATTTAAATACTTTTGCAAATCTTTCAAATATAATTTTTAAAATTATTTGAAACTTGTAAGTCTATTGAATATGATTTAAAAACTTATTTAACAATAGAATCTATATGTACATTTTGTATGTGTTCAATAAGTAGAAATTATGTTTAAGCCTTTATGGGGGCGCAGCCGGGATATTATGAATTAAGTAGTTTAACTTTAGTTGTATCGAAAGTTTAATTGTATTAAAGTAAAAATTTTATCGGTGTCTTAAACACTCAACACTTTTCTCAAAAGAGTTGTAGACACTGCTTCATCTGTTCCGATCTGTTCGTTTATGAAACTTTATTTGAATTACAATAAATGTATAGTTATTTCAAAAATTATTTTGATTGATCCCGGGAGTCTATTTTTGAATCATGATGTTGATTCGTTGTTATAAAAAATTGGTACAAGAGTTTTAGTAACGACTATTATCACCAGCAGATCAATCACAAAGTATAAATAATAAATTATGCTTTGGCAATAATAATATCGTTATATTTAACAGGCACGGCAATTGGGATTTTTTTTCAAAATATGCAACATTTGCATATAATACATCATTCCACTATACTATCTGTTTTACAGTAGAGAACTTCAACAATGGACGAAATTAGCTTCTAAACTTCGATGGTAATTTTAAATCCAACAGATTATGGCAAAACTATTTCGGTTTATTTAAAAATAGCAAGACACTTGACTAGAGAGGTAAAAATGAAATCACGCTACGAAAAAACACATCGAGACCTAAGCTATTATATGTATAAGTTTGTATGTGATTTTAATGACAATTTAGATTTTTGAATAAGATTGTAAATATTGTATTTGGGGTTCAATCTATAAATAGAAAATTTAAAATACAACTTGTACATGTCCACAGAATAAGTTGTTTGTTCCAAGAAAGCGAGCAAGACGAATAAATATTCTGAAAATGAAATTTTTGAATTATTAAAATAAAATACATAAAATCAGACGACAGAAAGAAAAA
The DNA here is from genome assembly GCA_034698025.1 of Phthiracarus crinitus. NCBI lineage: Eukaryota > Metazoa > Arthropoda > Arachnida > Sarcoptiformes > Phthiracaridae > Phthiracarus > Phthiracarus crinitus. Next base: position 7,355 of record JAQGAW010003704.1, on the reverse strand, counting down.
AAATCATCAAACATACAGTTCCACGTTAAAACAGCGTAATTAAAATTAACATTGAGAATGACATAACAGCGAACGATAAAACCAAGACTCAAATACATTTATCTGCTTCTGCAAATTCAGATGAAAAATGTAAAGTTCGATGTATTACTCAAAGAGATAAACGTTGTAACAAACTAAGATGTGGATAACCATAAAACCTAACAAAATTTGATATAAGTAAAAGAAATTATTTATAACATAAAAGATAAGTCAGCAATCTTTAAGCAAATCCATAAACAATAATTGGTAAATTGATTGTTTGACTTAGTTTTACTATAACTAAAGAACAACAACTTATCAATCCGTTTTGATGTTCTGAAAACTCTTGAACCTAATTTAAAACCAAGATTTATTTCAAGTGATTTTAAACAAGCAGTTATAACTGCATTCAAAAAAATCTGAAATGTTTGGAATCGTGGTTGAAACTTTCATTTTGGCCAAAATATTTGGCGAAAACTTCAAGAATATTCAAATAATAATACAATATATCGAAATCCTGATTTTGCTTTAAACGTTAAACAATTAATTTCTTTAGCATTAATTCCATTAATTATTCTAGATAAATTTAAAGAATTGAATTAAATTTATAGATTACTTTGAATATATTTATATAGGTAGGCAAATTTGATTCGGAAAACGAAGGCGAAATCCTAATTTGCTAACAATTTTTGGAATAGTTTCGATGCAAATAATGAAGAAATCGATAAAACTAACAATTCTTTTGAAGTATAGCATCGGAGTTTTAACTCTTGATTTAACTTTCATTATCCAAATATTTTGAAACTTATTAAATTTCTTAAAGCAAAGCAAATTTCCATGTTAAAAATAAATAAACATGTTAATAATAACAATAAATGAGAAAATTATGAAATAATAGATAAAAATCGATTATCGGAAGAACGAAGAAATAATGAAATTAATATTGAAAAAAAGAGGAATATTTTTTATAGCAATATCTGCTGTGGTATAGAATATTGATATAGTTGCATAAACATCTATAAAAGAAGCAGTCCATTTGAATGATATAGATTGAATGTAGAAAATTAAAGATTAAACATTAACTTAGCTTTAAAAAATACTATTTAAAAAATTAAAATTCCGTGAATAATATGGAAAAAATCATTAAAGATGTTAACGACGTCATAATTTAAACAAATAAAAGCCCTTAACCAAACAAATTCATTTTGATACTTGTTTCATATTAGCGAACGCTCAATTTGATAAAATAACTCGAGATTTTAAAAGAGGAATTTTAAAGTGAAAAGTTATTCAAATTGTTTAATGTTACAACTGTTGTCCTTTTAAGAATGGAAAGACAGTTAATTGTAATATAGAACATAATCAAAATTTAAATATCTTCATAATTCATGTAAATCAATTGCTTCAAACTCACTTTTATACAATTGTATAACAATATCCATAAAAGATTAGAGATTGTTGATTGAACTGTATACGTTATGTACTAAGTGTTCACATCAAACTAAAAGATTATACTTTATCTATTTCCGGAATTAGATATTTATCACAAAACAATTTAAATCTATTAAAACTGAAATTTGCAAATAGGTTGCCGGTTTCAAAAGCTTAAACTTAGTTGATACAAACATGCATCAAATTGTACAAACAAATCATGAAAATCTACTCAACTATTTTTATTGTTATTTACATTCAATTGAATTATTTGGTAAAAATCTTTTATGTTCAGACATTTAAAAGCGGATCTTTGATTTATTCAGAATTACAAATAAGTAGTGTTGTATCGCTTTTTGAATTTTAATTAAAAATCAAATTATATTTTGAATTTTAATTTTGGTTAATCAAAATCAAAATACAATCAAAATAGAATTTTTCATTTAAAGTAAAATCAAAATACAATCAAAATGATTTTAAATGTGCAAAATACAATCAAAATACAATTCAAATAAAACATTTATTAAAAAATCAAAATCAAATTAAAAATCACAAATAATTTTGATTTTTATTTTGATTTTGAGCAGAAAATCAAAATTAAAATATGAAATCAAAATTATATTTTGACTAAAATCAAAAACAAAATACAATTTAAATTATAATTTTGATCAAAAGCAAAATCAAAATACAATCAAAATGATTATTATAGAAAAAATCAAAGTCAAAATACAATTAAAATAAAAAATCTTAAAACGATACAACACTACTTTTACTTCTACCTTCAAAACTAAATACAACACTAATATAAAGTGCTCATTTTTAATCCCAATGAGTTTTATCGTATTTTTGACATAACAAATAATAATACTTTAAGATATTTATGTTACAGTTTATTATATAATAATAAAACCATAAATTATATAACAAAGTTTAGTTTAACCTTTATGAAGGAATTTTTTTTTGTAAAAAAAGAAATTAAAAAAATAATAGTTTTGCTTGTTTCAATTATAAATAAAATTAAATAACCATTAAAAAATTTATAAAGAAAAAGTGTTTTAAAATTAAAAATATATAAAAACAAGAAATTTAAATTTCGTGTTTTAATCAAATTTAAAGAAAACTTAAATTTTACTATAATTTCATAATTAATAGAGCCTCTTAATTATAACATTTATGTAAATAAATTATGCGCTATAAATTTATTTTAAAATTGAAAAAATATAATTTATTTTAATAAGACATTCATTAAAAATTAGTATTGTACCGCTTTTTAAAATCAAATTAAAAATCAAAATTAATTTGGTAGTTAAATTTTGATTTATTAAAAATACAATCTAAATAGTATTTTCCATTTATAATACAATCAATATACAATTGAAAGATTTTTAAACTGAAAATTATAATTTACTTAATATTTCTTTTAAAAATCAAACTGAAAATCACAAACTTTAAGCAGAAATCAAAATTATAATAGAAAATCAAAATAAAATATAAATTTTAACTCTGATAAAAATAAAATCCAAATACAATCAAAATTAACATTTTTACTAAAATTCAAATCAAAATACAATTGAAATGATTTTATTAGCAAAAATCGAAAATCAAGAAAAATTTAAAAAAATATTAAAACCATACAACTCTAGTATAAATCAACAAATCATTATTAAAAATAAAATTTAAAACTTTTTTTAAAAACTTTTTATTTATAAAATTTCTTCTATTTTATACATATTTTTACTAGGTTGGCAAAAATCATTGGAATTAAACTACAATTATTGGATTTAAAATTGGGAAATCGCATTTAAACTATAAAATTAGTTGTTATATCGATAATCATTGAAAATTACAAAAATATCAGTAATTAATAGAGATCAGACGACTTATTTAATGAGATTCATTTGAATACAAAAATGCAGAGATTTGGCTTTGGAAATTAAAAGTAGAAAAATCTATCATTTTGTTTATCTAATAGTTATTATAAATTTAGAAAAAATAAAAATCTTTAGATGAATAAAATCATTTTATTTCACATCAAGTTAATCCTATAAAACTAGTTTAAACATTAATGTTTATAAACAGCAATTGTATCTTTTTAAGTAAATTTCATCTAATGTTCATTATTATCTGTTATTATAAGTGGACTATAAAATTCATATCATTATCAAATGACTTAATTATTATTGTTTTAACATTTGAATGTAAAAGTGAAAGTTAAGAATTTTCATACTTTTACTTTTATTTCAATTAAAAGAAAAAGAAAAGTAAAAGTAAAAGACAAGTAAAAATTAAAAATTAATAAAAGAAAAATGTAAAATCAATTAACAACACGAATTATTTTTGCATAATCAATATTGTAATCTTTTATTGATTTAAATTGATCTAGTATACTTTCGGCAATGTATGGATAAAGGAATAATTTTATTACTTATTTTAATAATAAATTAAAATTTTTTATTAAATACGATTAATATCCTGTAACTCCTAATTAAAACTCAGAAAGTCCTTTTTTACTCAAATAAAGTAAAGATATTGTTTTAGATTCAAATATTTTAATTCTAATTATCAATTTAGCTAAAGTAAATTATTTAAACACTTTTTAAAAAAGGTATTACAACTTGGAATTGTAATGTTGTCATTTAAAAACATTTTTCTTTACAATAAAATTTGGAACCGCTGTCGAACCAAATCGAAGATTAAATCGTAATACTATAGGAACATTTTATTGTAATTTTCATTTTGTTGTTTTACAATAAATTTAGTTTTAAATTAATTTGTGAATGGAATTTTTATCGTCAGATTTAACTTTTTTAATATTTCTTTCACTTAAAAGTTCACAACAAATTTTGTATTCATTTATATTGGCTTGTTTCAATTGTGTTTCTAAATTTGATGATTATTTGCCACAAATTTCTTGATTATTGCAAATAAATATGACACATTTTTTATCTTTTTTTATTAATATTTACAAAATATTTGGGAAAATAACATATAAATGTTCTCCCAACTGTGGTTTGTTTAGAAATTTGTGTTATTTCCTTATTACTTTTATTATTTCAATTCCATTTCCATTCCGATTTTAACAAAAATTTTTATTTCAATTACATTTTAATTTAAATTTATAAATTAATCTTAATTTCTATTACATTTCAATTTCGATTATTATTTTTATTTTAATTTCAATACAATTTCTATTTCAATATTAAGAATGCGTTATATTTAGTGTTGTATCCATATGACTTTTTTTATTTCAATTGCATTTTAATTTCTATTAATCGAAATGTAATTACTAATAATATTTACATTTAAATTTCAATTTTTAGCTTATTTTGACGTTTTACTGCTAAATTTGGACTGAATAAATCTGAAAAATAATTATATTTTAATTTTAATTTCTAATTCATTATATCATTATATAAATTTTATTTCTATTTCAATTTTTAAAAGTTCAGCAATTTCTATTGCATTTCGATTACATTTTTTAATTTAATTTTTATTTCAATTGCATTTCAATTTCCATTTTAAATTATATTTTAATTCCATTGCATTTCAATTTCAATTAATCGAAATGCAAATGGAATTATAGTTTAAATTTCAATTTGAATTTTAAAAAATGGATACAACACTAGTTATATTTCAATTTCATTTTAAATGCTATTATAATTTTAATTTCCATTTCAATATTTATCATATTTTAACCTTTTATAGCAAAATATCGACTGAATCATATGAAAATATAATTATATTTTAATTTTTATTTCAATTCCAATATTTATTTTATATAAATTGCATTTCAATTATTAAAACGGCATTAATTTCTATTCAATTTCTATTTCTCTTTTTAATTTAATTTATATTTCAATTGCATTTCAATTCCAATTTTTTCTTTATATTTTATTTCCATTGCATTTCAATTCCAATTAATCAAAATGCAAATGGAATTATATTTTAAATTCCAATTTCAATTTTAAAAAATGGAATCAACACTATTATAAATAACACATATGGTGTTGAATTCATCAAAATTCAAATGCTGAAACAAATTCATATCATCTTTTTTAGGATATCATGACATTTTTACCATTTTTGCTAATTTTTACCAAATTATATTACATCATTTACTAAAAAAGACATTTTCCAAAAATACTTTATTAATATAATTTTTAAGAATTTTTTATAAATAAATATTAAAACCATATTAATACATTTAGACGGACAAATCAAATATCTCCTTTGGAAAAAGTGAGCTAAAAATTATTATTTATCATTTTCTTGTAATATTTTGTTAATTCATATTTTTTGGATTAATAAATTGAATGTATTTAATAAAATAAATTATAATTATTGAAATTTATTTAACTTAATGGAATATTTCAAGAATCTTTAACATCAGTTCAGTCAGTGTTTTATTTTAAACATCAGATGAGTTTTAAAATATGGGCGTTGTTTATTAAATTATTACTTTTTATTTTTAAACAAATTTTAAAATTTAGTATTAAATATTATACATTGAGTTATTTAATGAAAATTTTATTTTGTAAACTTTATCAGTTTATAAATTAAACAAAATCCTTTTGTTAATATAAAAATCAAATTAGTAGGAGTGATCCATATAACCTCGGATAGGCCTATAACATGGGTCCAATGACACCGTAGTGTGGATCGTCCCCCACAGTTGATTGGCCCCTCCCGAAGCATTTGCACTACAAGTGTTTTAAAATATCACTCTATTGTTCGATTGAAAATTTATAATCTTTTAAATAAAGTTATGTAGTATATAAAAGTGACTAAAAGTGATGAAATATATAAAAATGGAAAAATAATGTCGTAGTGTAAAAAAAGTTATTAAAAGTGACTATATGTGAAAAAGTGATTAAAAGTGATTATTAGTGACCGATTGAATAAAACAATTAAAATTTACTAAATATTAAAATTTAATTTATTACGTTATTTATGGACAGTTTTTATAAAAAATGATTTTAATTGATGAAATATATAAAACGCGATTAATTGACGAAATAATAAAAACAATGAAGTGACTAATATAAATAAAATGAGGCAATGCTTTACATACAAAATATATTATTTTGTAAAAAAAATATATTAGATAATACAAAATAACACTTATAGTTATAATTTATTACTAATTACTTTAAATTGAGTACTTGAAGTAAAAAAAGTAAGAAAAATTAAAATTTTATAAATTGTAAAAATAAAATATAATTAAAATTAAAAATCAAACAAAAAGGAAATAAAACGCAAGTAAAACTTAAAAATTAATAAAAAGTAAAAGTAAAATACAATTAAATTGCTGTGTTTAAAAATTAAAATAAATATTATTAGTTTATCATAAGTATTATATAATTGATTTTAACTCGAAAAAGTTTAAATTAAGTTATTTTAAACAATATTTAATCAATTTTTCTTCTATTTTTATCATCATTTAATAGATTTGAAAGACATTTTTGATTATTTTAACCAGTTATAAATCCATTTAAAGTTTATTACTTTTCATTTTATGACTATTTTAATCTCTATTTGTATATTTTTGACCATTTTTAGTACATTATTTTCAATAAAAATCTATACAAGGAGAGTTATACCACCCCTTACACAGATTAAATCTGGTTCCACGCGCTAGAATTCAGCCATTCCATTGAGCCGGTATGAGTAAGGTGCTGATGGTTTGGTTTGGATTAGTTTTGTACGTCTTATTGAACAGATCCTCACTCATCTACATACTGTTAACACATTTCTGTTAATATAGATGTTGAAGAGGATAAAAATAAATATCAGATATAAAAGAACTTTTGCGTTTAAATAAATTTCATATAACACTTCAGTGGAAATGTGGGATAAAAACGACCCCAATGCCTCTTTGCGCGCTAATAACTTTTTTATCCTAAAAG
>JAQGAW010003703.1:0-12051 GCA_034698025.1 Phthiracarus crinitus | reverse complement strand
CTTTTTCCATCTCTTTGTCCACTCTTCGTAACCAGTTTCAAAGAAGTTTTGCGGGAGATGGTTTAAAAACTTTCTTACAGTTGTTTTAAGCTCTCTTTCATTAGCGAAAACATGTCCCCGAAGTTGTTTTTTGAGCTTAGGGAACAAATAAAAGTCACACGGAGCTAAATCGGGTGAATGGGGAGGGTGTGGAACAACTTTAACGTTATTATTTTGAAGAAATGATGAAACAAGTTTAGAGGTATGACACGATGCATTGTCAAAGTGAAGAAAAGGGGATACGGTTCGCAACTTTTTATATGAATATAAAGCTTTTTTAACACATTTAATGAAGTAAATGCTGTTAACAGTTTGTCCATGATTTACAAATTCATAATAAATCATTCCTTTACTGTCGAAGAATGCAATTAACATAATTTTCTTTATCGTTCTGTTGATTTTCATTAGTTGTTTAACGGGAGACGTCGGACCTTTCCAACTAGAACTTTCTTGAGGTGTTTTAGGGTCGTAAAAATATACCCAACTTTCATCCATCGTAATAATCGTGTCCATCTTTCTTCTAAATAATGCTAAATTGTTTTTACAGATGTTTACGCGATTAAATTTCTCATCTGTTTTAAGGTAACGTGGTATCCATTTTGCTCGCACTCTCTTCATGTTTAATTTTTCTATTATAATTTGAATTGATCCATGAGATACCTTTAATCTGTTAGATAATTCTCTAATCGTTATTTGTCTATCTTCTCGAATTAATTCTTTAACGATTATTGTATTTGTTTTGGAAGTTGATGTCACAGGTTTCCGTTTGTGATCCGCGTCTTCGATCGACTTTCTTCCTTGTTTAAACTGTCGATACCAATATTTAATTTGTGTTGGAGAAAGAGCTGGTTTCCCTTTTGACGTACCATTAATAAATTTAATAGTTTCGACTTGTTTGAGACCAGCACAAACACATCTTTTAATCGAATCGCGAACAGCAATATTGTGTTTTTGCGACATTTTGAATATAAACAAAAACAATGCACTTCATATAACTATTTTGTGTGTTTGTTTTGATGATATTTACCCTAAAAGTGCAGACTGTTTTGTTAAAGAGATGTCGCTCTTTAATATTTTAAAAGATTTATTTAATTTGATTAATAAATAAAAAAGTTATTAACAAAAAGGCGGATCATATATGTACAACCCTGTATTATCAGTGAAATTTTCAAATTATTTTTTAATTCTTACAATTTTGCTAATTTATTAATAATCAAGAATTACACATTCAAAGAGACAGACTTTATAAATATAAAGGTCTTGAACATAACGACATACAGACAGACATGGTTTTATACAGACAGACATTTTCCAATATTTTATAATACAACAATTAATAATTTAATGAAGATGATAGAGGGATGGATTAAAATTCAAAAAATATTTATTTTAGGTTATATAAATTCTAATAATACAAACTTAAACATTTAACCGGTATGGAACAGATTCTGCGTTAATGGTTTATTTTATGAATCAATAAAAAAATTTTATATTTGTCTGTAAATAATAGAAAATTTATTAACCTATTTTTTAAGCTTCATCGATTATTATGTAAAATAGAGAAAATAAAAATAAAAGAAATAATTTTGTGAAGAGAAGTTCAGCCAAAACTGGATATATTTCACAAATTCAAACGCTTATATTTAGTAATTGAAAAGTAAGTTTATTAAGCTTGTCTTACACGCTATTTAATTAAACCAAAAGTAATTAGATGTCAGCGATACACAAGAATAAACTATCCAAATAAAATGTTTTAGCACGAAATACAGTTAATATAACAGAAAAAATAAAAATTTTAAATAAGACATATGTTGTTCGCCATATTAATATTAGGGATGAGAAAAGCGGTAAAACGTTTAGCTTAAACATAAATTATTTTGTTTACTTGGACTTATTAATCAATTAAAAATTAATTATTTTCAAGTATAGACGTACGGATTTAGATATAAAATAGTATTTTAGAGATATTTTAACGGAGTTTGCTTTAAAAGAATTTAAAAAATTAAAATTTATTTCATATCAATTAAATCATTATCGTTATCAGCAAGTTTTGAGTCGTTTTCCTTTACTGTTGATTGACTGCCCGATTGATTGCATACCACACCCTTTAAATTGATTCCTTTTGCTGTACCGATCTTTACGTCTGATTCAACCGAAAACGATACTTCAATTTCATCATTTTATGATGAATTTTGGTAATTAGGCATAACTTTTCCGGTAATATTGAGATTTTCACACGAATCGATTTTAACGCTTCCACCAGAAAATCCGGTGACTGTTATTTTGTCGCCAATGTATGAACTCATCATTTAATTACTCAAAAAACTGATAATCTATTAAAGATTTTTCACTTTAAAACAACTATCGTATTAAAACACATTAATTTAAAGTAAAAGAGGTTTGCATTTAATAAGATATTTATACATTAAATATTACAGTATACTATAAAAATACTTACGTTACTAACTTTAAGATAAAAACAAAATAGATTCTTCTACAATAACTCATATATTCATTCTTATGATGCGTTTTATAAACGTATTTTATTGCATTCTAAATAATTTTATTAAATAGAAAGTTAACTCATACGTGCGTTATAACAATATAACTATGAAATAAAAATTTAAGATTAAGTTTTATTTGAACTCGTCTAATTTGGAGCATTATCTTGTTTTATGACAATTATACGTTATCATTGAAAAATTAATATTAAAATAATCAATTAAGTTTAGACGAAAACAAGTTTTAATTAATTAGATGTCTATTAAAATAATTAATCATAATTTCAAACAAATCTCATAAGAATTATTTATTAAAAAATTTAAATTGGTTGTGAACTTACGCTCAGGTGAATTTTTCTCTTTAAGGAATTAATAAAAATAATCTACTCTTCGCTTAAAAATATTTCCATTTCAATTATTGCGATCGACTTTCCATAACAGTACGTAATAAGCGATAATTCTCAGGACAACAATAAACAGTATCGATAACTTAGTGACTGTCAGTGATTTTAAACGCTGTCATTACGAAAGAGATATTGACGAGTAACTGTTTAGTGATATTGGCGTACAAAAGAGAAACCTCTTCAGCCATTAAATTATTTTCCCTCAAATATTGGGCGACATCAATGAATAGGTTAATATCGTGTACAGATAAATGCGGAGATCGGGTAGTCGTTGATTCCAATATTGCTTAAGGCTGTATATGATCGCATCTATCATACTCTTAAAACCCGATTAGAATCGCATACTCAAACCATGACAGATAAGTTATTTGATGCATGTATTCATGCAACTCTGAAAACGGCACTACAAATCTTATTATTGGCGCGATAACTAAAGCCACCGATTAAACCGCTGATGTGAGATAGTTTGCTAATACTGCGCCAATATTTGCAATATAAATGCCAGCATTATGTTTACTAATCATAGTTATCCAGACTCAAAACCTCTAGTGAGGGTCAGATCCTTAAAATCTCAATTTTGTAAGGGGTGGGAAAAACTCATTGGATTTGAACGACAATTTTTTTAAAAAATTTTCAAATTTTTATATTCGACTAAAGCCTAAACCTCGCACATCGACAAACTTGATAAATTTAAACAATAGTTTTTTGAAACTTTTGTCAACATTTAATTCGGTCCCAAAAACTCATCAGTTTTGATGCACAATTTTTTTACGTTTGACCAAAACTTTTCAAAATTTTCAATTTTTCTAGTCCACTAATATTCCAAGTTTTGTATGGGAAATAAGAAAATAACCATTAACCTAACTGTTAAAACCGATTAGTTAACAAACCCGTTTGCATCTTTAATGAATATGAGATTACAATAATGTTTACTATTTAGGTTTATATTTTCAATTTCGAATTATATTCTTGTAGTGTAGGGCAGATATACGCCATCGAATTCTTCGAATTCGAGGCGTATATTTGCCTATTCCAGCGGAATTACTCTTCTCTGATTGGCTGTAATAAATAAACCTTTCTCATATAGATATAAAAAATCAATAAAATAAGGTTATGTATTAAAAAATAAAAGTAAACAAGATTTAAAATGCATGAAAAAGTATTATTTAAAAATTAAAGCATAAAATACATATGAGTATTAATTAATGAATGCTTATATATAAAATTAAAATCATTAAAGAAGTTAAAATTATTTAATTTCGATGATTTCTTGATCGCAGAGTCATTGAATGGCTTTCAGACGCTCCCCCATTGCCCTCATCTTGTCTTGTTAGAGCTCTTATGCTAACACGAAGGTCTTGATTTAAAATTCTTAGACCTATATTTAAAATAAATACTAAAATAAGGTATTTATGATTAAATTTTATAAACCTTACCTGTTATAGTTTGCTCTGAGGCCTCTAAATCGGTTTGAAGGAAACCGATTTCTCCTTCGAGCGTCTCACGATCTTCAAGATGTTGCTCCCGCTCTTGATGAATGAGGCCCAACAATGAAATGGCCGAATTTCGGGCTTCAATGAGCTGTCCGAGCAAATATTGGACACAGCTATGGCCATCAAAACTGTGAGCATCATATCCACAGCCTAGAAAAGAAAAAAGGTTTAAAGGTTATAAAAATAGGAGTGAAGACTTACCGTTCGGACATTGTGGTGTTATACATCCCGGAAGATGAAGCACAAATTCTTCATATGGGAATGTGAAGACACAATCGTTTGGACAAAAGGCCATACGTCTGACGATTAAATTATCCAAATAAGGCATACGTGCAACTAAGGCTATATGGCTTCGGCAAAGTGGACATGACGGATGCATTTCCACCCATTGTTTTAAGCAATCGGCGCAACAATTGTGTTCGCAGGCTATTAAGATGGAAAATTTAATTAGATTTTAGAAAATTTAAATAAAACAGTACTTACCATCAGGTTATGCTGCATTTTCAACGACTTCTTTGCAGATGGAGCAAATATAATCCGCTTCAATGGTGCCAACGAACAATTCAGTGTTGATTCCCATTTTTAATTTGATTTTAGGGACAAAGAAGAGAGTGTGTATGTGTGAGTGAATGGGTAATTAAAAGAATGTGCTGTGTTTATGAGCACATTTGTTTATGTAGTGCTGGGACGGCTTTAGCGTGGACTCACGAACTCTACGTGGTCTCACGAACTCTACGTGGTCTCACTTCTATTAAGAAAGTGAAAATTTGTAAGCTCGTGTCTGGAAGCCCAAAATTTAAAATGCAAAGTGGGAAGCCGGAAGAGGGAAGCCAAAGAAGGAAATCGGGAAAGGGGGAAAGAGGGAAAGAGAGAAACAGGAAAAGCGGGAAAAAGGAAAACCATTAAACTGGGGAAATAGGAAAAGAGGGAAATTGAAAAATAGGGAAACGTGAAAAGAGAGAAAACGGGGAAAAAGGAAACCAGGAAACTGGGAAATCGTGAGAGGGAAACCGGTAAATTGAGGAAATAGGAAAAGAGGGAAAGCGGGAGACCGGGGAAAGAGGGAAACCTGAAGAGGGAAACCGGTAAACTGTGGAAATAGGAAATGAGGGAAAGTGGTAAACGGGAAAAGAGGGAAACAGGGAAAGAGTGAAACCGGGGAAAGAGGGAAACCGGGAAAGAGGAAAACGGGGAAAGAAGGAAACGAGGAAAGAGGGAAACGGGGAAAGGTGGAAACGGGTAAAGAGGTAAACGGGAAGGATGTAACTGGGAAAAAGTGTGGAATGGGAAAAGTGTAAATTCGGGGAAGATAGCAAAAAGGCTTTGATTACTTTGTTTAATACGTTTCAAAAACGTTTTGCGCTGCGTTTCATGCGCTGCACGGCGTTTTTAATGTTTTGCACAGCGTTTCAATGCGCATTAATGAGTTTTTAATGTTTTTGCGCTGCGTATTTACATATAGCTTGGGTATTTTCCAGTGTTAAATAAGTACAATATCTTCTATTGGTTAACGAGTTAAGGGAGGAGTTAATTGATGATCTATAATTGGTCAATTTGATATTGATTAGAGTTCTGTAAATGTATAAATAGAATCGAATGCAGTTAATATTTGTCATTATTGCATTCTAAGTTGTAAATCGAAGTTAATTCAATCATTATCAAACAAATTGATTTAAACTTTAAAATTGTAAAAGTGATATTTTACTGTTAAAAATGCTTAATATTATCAATATAATTGAATATATTTAATATAATAGTATAAATTATAAACAATATTTATAATGTCTCAAAATAATAAGCGTGTCTTTGGTTCAGTAATCGAAAAAGTCAACGAAAATTATGAAGACGATGGTCACGATGATTATATAAATGATGTCGTAGGTCAGTATGAATTACATAATTATTCTCAACAGTTGAACGATGGTTTAGGTGATGATTTGAATAAAGCTGTAAATGAACAAATTGGGGGAAATTTAAATTTTAACTATACTGAAATGATAGATGATGATTATATTAATTCAGTTCTGGAAAAAAATCAAAAGGAACTTAAGCACATAGAAAAAAAAGCAATATTTGAAGCAACTCTGTTAAGAGAAGAAATATCAAATATGCCAAATCTAAATCGCACATCGCATGTTTTGACATTAAGTGTCAAACATAATATTCAAAATTTCCTTCCAAATTTACATAAGTGTGGTCAATCTCTTGATAAATTGTATGAAAAAATGGTTAAAAGTGTGCTTGATAAACCTAAGTATAGTATAAAAGATATATATACTATTCACATGAATAATATTTCCGATATTGATCAACGAGTTTTCATCGGGTCATCAAGAATTGAAAATTTTAATATGGAAGAGTTTATGAACAGAATATTTAAACTCTGCCAATCAAAACCAGAATTTCTACTGGGAGGAGCTTTTGAATTGCAAATAAATGTAATAAAAGCTAAGGAACGTGGTGCAAATAGAAAAACTAAAGGCAAAGCTCCCCAAATCACAATCGAAATGCGTCAAAGAATGCGGTCTCTAATAAAAATTAAAAACAGCGATAACTCTTTCGGTTATAGAGCTGTATTTATTGGAATACAATACCATGTTTTTAAGATTAAAACTACCGGAGCTAATCATAAATATTTGTGGGAAAAATCAATTGGCAAAAAAGTTTCTTTATATAAAACTGATTAGACGAAAAAATTGTGTTTAGCAGCAGGTATTGACTTTAACTCAACTATGGGCCCTCTTGAAAGAGAAAAAATCCAATCATACTTACTACCTCATTATCAATTAATAGTAATTGATGGAAACGATAGAAAAAAAAGAGAATTTTTTACATACCTGAACTTGATAAGTGTTCAAACACTATTTACATTGAACTTAAAGACAACCATTACAGTTTTATAAAAAATATCACTTAATATCTAGATGTTTCATATTATTGCGGACCATGTCATTTTGGCTATCAAAATAAGTTGCACCATAGGTGTGAAAAAGCTTGTCAGCAATGCTTGTCTAATCCTCAATGCGATAAAAAATTAAAACTTATTGATTGTAAAGTTTGGAATAGATCATTTTATGGCTCAATATGCTATTATAATCATAATGCAAAAAATCTCTGTAATTCAAAGAAAATATGTCTGACATGCGTTTAAAGAAAAGCACGTATGTGACCAACATAAATGTAAATATTGCCAAAAATATATACTAAAATTCCACACAGATGTATGCTAAAACCATTATCTGCAGCAGAACTAGAGAAAGAAGATCAAATCCCAAAGTTTTTTGTTACCTATGATATTGAAAGCATGCAGATTCAAGAGTCTGAGCACAAATTTAAACACGTTCCTAATTTATTGATCGCTGAAATTAATTGCGACAAGTGTTTCGTCATTGAGTCTAAATTAAAATGTAACAATTTGTTTGAAGGTAAGTGTATGCAATGCGGAATTGGTTATAAAGAATTTCATGGAGAAAATTGTGCAAAAAATTTTTTGCGATTTTTTATAAAACGATTTAGCTAAAGAGGCTGAAAAAATTGAAGCGAAAATCTATATTCTAGCACATAACGCTAAGGGATACGATTCACACTTTGTACTTAGAGATCTCTACGAAAGAAATTTTGAAGGTGTTGACGCCACAACTTCTGGGCTAAAAATATTAAAAATAGATGTTGGAAACATTAGATTTTTAGATAGCTTGAGTATATTTATGCAACCTCTATCGGCTTTGCCGTTTATTTTCGGTTTTGAACATATTTTATTATAAGATCATTTTCCTCACTTATTTAATAAACCTGAAAACCAAAATTATTCAAACACTTGTAATAACTAAATCGAAAAATGCTCTTAACATTGCGTTGAATAATCAATATAGAAATTGTGATATTTGGCTCAGTGAAAATGAAATTAAAATTTTAAATGATAATATTGAGTCATTATGGAAATTCATAATACAAGAAAAACCTTTACTAAAAGTTGTAGATTTTGAATATTTAATATTGGATAATATAGAAAGTGATTATCATGATGCAGTTAATAAATTGTAAATCATTTGTTAAAATAGAAAAAATTTAAAATAAATTTAAAATAAAAATAAAATTAAATAAATAAATATAAAAAATTATAAAATACAAAAAATAAAAATAAATAAAAAAATATAAAAACAAAAATAAGAATTTAAAAATTATAAAACTTAAATAAATTTAATTAAGAAAAAAAATAAAAATAAAATAAATAATTCAAAAAAATATAATAATTTTTCATGGATAGTCAAACCTCATGAGTTAATGACAACTATGTGCTTCATATAAAAAATAAAATATTCCATGTTTAGTCAAGTCTCTTGAACTTGTGACAAGCATGTGCGCGAACTAACTCCTCGTTGCAATTTACGGATTAAAAAGAGGGCATTGGCTGGGCCTAAGGGACAGTTCCTTAGGCGCTCAACAATGAAAATCTATAAATAGAATTTATTATAATAAATACATATTAATAGCATTTTAATTATTTTCGATTAAGTTTATGATAAAAGTGAAATACAATGGTTAAGGTAGTAGTACCGTCACAAAATTTACATAATTCTTTAATAGACAATAAATGTTTTTCTATGAAAGTGACTTTTGTTGAACATAGTCCTAACATTAGTATTTTTACGAAAAATGATTTGTATTTAGTTAATGAAAAACCAGAAGATCATCCGAGGCATCATTTATCAATTGATGTTGTTACAGTTGGAGAAATTGTATCACCTTTTAAACGCATAATATTAGAGAATAAAGTTCATTATTTATTGTTACTAAACACATTTCAAGTTATTACAACACACAAATACCTAAGTCTTATTACAAAATTAGCGCGTCTCCTTTGCAAAAGTATAAAAGATGGTTATAAAAGTATATATTTAACAGTAGATTATGGAAATAATGACAAAGAAAAAATAAGCAACGCCATTCAAATTATTGAAAGTATGTTTATAAAATAAGTAGACAGGAGAGTGCTTGAATATTTGGAAAATGGCGGAAAAATTAAAATTATGCTTTTCTAAAAACAAGATTGAATAATCTATAAATAGGAGTTTATTAGATAAAAAATTATTGAAAAATATATGAATAGCAATATAAAAGAAGGAAGTTATAATGTAACGCGTAATAAATTTTCAAAAATATTTGATTGGATAAAGATAATCATTAGATTGCCAACGTCTATATAATGTATAAAAATAAAGAAAGTAATAGTAAAAACGAGGAATAAAATATTACTTCACAAAATAAAGAAAAAAGAAATGATGATTTATCTCAAAATGACATAGATAAAATATTTAAAAAGTTTACTAACTACAAAAAAAATAATAGGACAAAGGAAAAAATTAACGATAATTTAAAAAAGTATACTGGATTTGCAAATAAAAAATAAATTGATTAAAAATAAAACGCGGATCTAACTCCTCGCCGCAATCTACGGATTAAAAAGAGGGTACTGGCATGGCCTTAGGGGAAGTTCCTAAGGCGCTAAACAGCGATGAAATAAAAATTTTTTACTCATATTTTCGTTACATAAAATGTATATTGAATAATAATAATAGAGTACAAATTATTTCAATTTTAATAATATAAAGAAATTAAATATACAATACATAGTCAACAATCTTTCTAATAATAAGTTTTAATTATTTCTCAAAATATTCTCATCTATGCTTCCAGTTATAATAATTTTTCCTGTATAATGGACAGTTGCTTTGCATGTGTTATCAAAAGAGTAAATAAGGCCACAAAATATTTCAGGTGTGTAGTTCGAATCTAGTCCCAAGTATTCATCCAGTTTTGTTTGATTAAGCTCTAAATCGATATTATATGTCGCTGCTATATTTGACACTCTTATTTTCTTAATACTAGGACAAGTACGATTTACCAATAAATGATACTTTTGTACTTTTCTTGCACATTTTCTTATGGAAATTCTTGCATCATTTAAATTTTTAGTCCCAAGACAACTGATTTTTCCATTTCCAAATAATAAACAAGTAGCATGTGGATTTCGAAATCTAAGGAAAGCTCCATCAAACTTTTTAGGTTTGTATTCTATTTTCAGTGTCTGCCTTGCAAACCTATTGAGATAAATTCTTGTGTTCAATTCAGCTGATACTGTCATGTTTGTCACATTCATATTGTATTATATATTTCACTAAAATTTTCAAATGAAAAACTAGAAAATTCGATTAATAGTTTTTAAAATTATCTCTTAACTCCTCCTCTAAAACAATAAACCAATGGTATAACATAATACATAATTTATTATAAAATATTTATCATTTTATATTTTTAGAATTTTGCTTTGAAAGCAAAAAGTTAATAAAACGTTTTAATTTGCATATATACACTATTCTTTGTGCGACGAATAAGTTAAAACGATTTGTCAACTAAAACTGTTATATTTTATTAAAAGCTTCCACGAATTAAAAAATTTCGATTAGATTCACTAATTTTAAAGATTTTATCCATAAAACTTCTTTTATTTAAACACTTAATTGTTCCTTAATCAACAAGACAACCTTGAATGAGCCCTATTGTTTCACATATGACAACATGGTAAGTATAATTTTGATTAAATACACTTCTAAATAAAGCATGTTATAATAACTTCTCGTAATGTTCATCAAAAACTTCTCCACATTGATGAATATTAACCAAATAATTTCCAATGTTATGTTTAACAGCGTATTTCATACAATAATAATTTTGTTCCTTATTAACTTTTAGACTTTCAGAGATAAATTTGTGTTTAAATATTGCTGTTCTAAATATTTTTTTTATTTCCCTATTATTTTTATCAATAACACACTTAATATATCTATCATTATATGGAAAAAATTGATATATTAATGTATTGTTATTTTCCATTATAAACTTTACTAAGCTTTACTTTATTAAAAGCAAAATATATTTGTTTTATAACAGTTAAAACAAGAATGATATTAATAAATTTGGGTGATCCTATTTATACATTCACCTAATTTAGGTCATAAGCTGATTGACCAATCAGATCACTTCTTTAACCTAAGCCCTAAATCATTAAACCAATAGTATTTCTTCTCTTAGGAAAAACCTAACACTAAAATCAAAAACGCAGTGCAAACGCCTTAAAACACATCGTAACGCATTAAGAGGCAGCGTAGTGAAATAAAGCACAGAGCAAAACGTTACTCGAACGTTACAATGCAAACTTATTTAAACTCGCATATTATTGGAATTATGTTTTGGTTTAGAGAGTTTTTTATTTTAATGATGCAAAACAAAGAAATAGTGTTCGTCTAACAGTGTGACGGTAGGCTTGATGGGTGGAGCTTATTCGAGTCATGATGGGAGGGGTTTATTTATTACAGCCAATCAGAGAAGAGAAATTCCGCTGGAATGGGCAGATATACGACTCGAATTCGAAGAATTCGATGGCGTATATCTGCCCTACACTATTACTGCATATGCATACTTTGAGAAGCAGTCAATAACTGTTAGAACATATTTGTAATTATCATTAAATTTTGATAATTCTTTTAAATCAACTAAGTCGGCTTCCCATTGTTCATTAATATGATTAACTAAAATTCTATTTCTTGAAAAATA
>JAQGAW010003702.1:0-12053 GCA_034698025.1 Phthiracarus crinitus | reverse complement strand
TGCACATATGTGCTTTGAAAATAGTACTATTATATGCATACTATATAGCTGAGTGGGAATTTGTTCGCTGGACACGTTATTTACTTTAAATGAATTAAAATTTCCCAGCCTTTAAATTACGTGGCAATGCTGTTCTGTGACGTTATAACATTTTATTTACATTTTTAACTGTAATTTATTTATTTTTAGGTAATTCGATATCCTTTACACTCGTCTTGATTTATAAATACACTTATCAGACAGAAAGACGGACAATCACTCCCAAATCCATATGTCTGCTTCTGAAAAGTAGTGTTGTATTTAGTTTTTAAGGTAAAAGTAAAAGTTATGAAATTTTTAACTTTCTTTTACTTCAAGTAAAAGTAAAATAAAAAATTTTGTAAAAAGAAAAGGTAAATGAAAAGTAGAATTAAATATTTGAAAAAGTAAATGTAAAAGAAAAGCAAAAATTAAAATTGAAAGTTAAATTACGGAAGAAAAATGTGAAAATATATAGATTACGGAATATCATGCGTTTACTAACTACACACTACACGCCATAATGTCTAGCTTACTACCACGATATGTGCCACCTATTATGTGGTTTAAAGTTACGGTTTACTTCAATTACTTACACTTAATCATAGAAACATCATAAGCGTAGATACGATTTAATTGTTATATTAATTTAATATTGAAGTCAAAACTAAAAATTTACGTTTAATTATTACTGTAATCTGGAACGCACTTAAATTTAAGTAACAGTCAATTTTATAAATAATTCTACACTTTTTGAGAAGCAGTATTTTATATAAATATCATCGTTTTACTTATAATGTTATATGAATTTTTATTTCATTTATATTTATTTTATTTAAAATATTATCTATGATTAACGGTTTTATTGTATTTTATATTTTTAATTGACGGACTGTCATAGTGATCATCAGGAATAGGATTATTATGGTATACCATAATTTACCATAATATAAACCTAAAACCATAATTTACCATAATTTTAAAAATCATAAAAATAACACCATAATATGAAATAATGCGCCATAAGTATACAATTTTTGTAAGATTTAATTAAGAAAATTCTATTTATTTCAATATTAGTTCATCAAAAAACATCAGAAATTAATATTATTTGATGGAATTTTCAAAAAAATTGTCATACACTTTTAGAGACATTTTTATTTAATATATAAAACAAATTTTGACAAAATTTATTCAAATCATTATCAAAAATTATAAAAAATTTAAATGAGTTTTTTGGAAAATCCAAAAAATTAATCTTTATTTTGTAGAAAGTGGTCTAAAAAGATAAAATCCACACCATAATTGACACCATAATTTGCTTAAAAATACACCATAATGCCATACCATAATTAATACTCCAAGACACCATAAAAATCCCATTCCTGATTATTATACCTAATAATTATTAATTAGTCAAACATAAATTGAAAAATTGCAAATATCTTCATCAATTTTTATTTAATTCTTAGTATTTATTTTTTAAAAAATCAGATATGATACAATTTTGTTGGATATCTCACCTGAACCCAAAATTTTTCCGTTTACAGCTCTTTTTATACTGTATTGCAGCAGCTTTGGACTGTTCCAGTAATGGACTGCTAAAGAATGTAAAACTTGAAATGTAGAGGCAGCGCATTGACTTTGCATTTAGTGACAACTGCATGGTAATGTAGACAATGGCAATATACAATTCGAATTCCACTTCATTTTCACTTTGGGTCTAATTTCTTGAGCACCTGAAAATGTATTTCAGTTTTCTTAATTTGTAAGCTTACAAAAAATTAAATTAATATAAAGCTTTCGATTTAGGGAATAATAATTTTGATTGCTTTATTGAGAAAAGTAAATAGTAAAGCTTCCAACGGTATGGTTAAACTGCGGTTCGTATTTTACATGTTTTTGCGGTTTTAGCATGTTTGAAAAAATATTTAAAAAACCGCGGTTAAACCGGAGAACCGCAATTCAATTTTTATTAGATATTTGACACTTATATCTTCCAAAAATTTACTTTAAAATATCAGAACGGATTAAATGCATAATTTTTTTAATGAATGCATGCAATTAATTTTAAATTTGTAAATTTTACGTGTATTCAAATTTCAAATTATATTGGCTTAATCTATTAAATTAAGAATTTTAACTAAATTTTATTTAAATAAAGTTAATATTTAATTAAGATAAAAAATTAGACAAAATTAAAGTAATTTTTGTAATATACAGAAGTTTATTCATCGACTTATTTACTTCTAAAATATTTTGCGGTTTTGCGGTTTAAACCGTGTTTTTTTATGCGGTTGAGGTTTTAAATCGAAAATTAGTGACGGCTTTCGGTTTGATAGCTGATTTTTGCGGTTCGGTGTGGTTTGTGAATTTAGAAACCACCGGAAGCTTTAGAAAATAGTTATATTAATTTATTTGTGCGTTTAAACTACAATTAATACTGCTTTTTTAGTGAATTTTTATAATGTTTCTGCGGGTTTAGTCGGTTTGTGCATTTATGAAAAGATACGTTTGATACGTGCAATTAAATTTTAAACTATATTTAACTCTCAAAACCATATTATTTTTAAATGACTCAAAAATTATAACTATTTTGATTATTATAATAAATATAGGTATTTATTTTTAAAAGCAGCAACATTTAGGTTTATTGAAACATAATTAAATAGTTGAAAGTCTAATTATTTAATTAATTTAAATAAAGATCTTATATATTAAAACTAAATGAATAATATGGTTCATCAATACAAAGTGAAGTCAATATCAAAAAATAATAAGACTGGAGGTTTAAACCACGGGTTTTTGAAGCGGTTTCTGTTTTATAACTGGTAGTTTTCAGTTCATTAACTTAAGCAACGGTTTGCTGCCGTTGGAAATTGAACAGCAAGAAGCTTTAATTATAATATTTTTTTTAGGTGTAAATAAATTTAATTCTATATTCTAAATTTAGGTACAATTTTAAATTAATTTAATTCACACCTATCATTTAAAGTCTGATTTTTTTGTCGGCTTTCGCGCTTGTTTTAAAATTATATCTACGAACAATATTTTTCATCTGTAAAAAATGCTGTTATATTTTGGAACCTGTTTACACTATACAATATATGATTGTGATCGTCTTTGGGGCCCCATTAATAGATTATACTATATATTGATTTTAAATTTAATGTTCCGTTAATGGTGCATATTAGACTCCCAAATTGCTAAAATTTTAAGGCCGAGCCCGATATCGGCCCGACATGTTGAGGCCCGGTTCGGACAGAACCCAATTATTTTTAAAAAACGCAAAGCCCGGCCCGATTCTGCCCGACATACACAAGGGGAGCTCAATTAATTTTTCGCTCTAAAAATAAAATATTTTCATAATTAAATGAAAAATATTGTAAATTAACTTTTAAAAGTGCTATATTCTTTAATAAAGTAATTTTAATATTATAATTAAATTAGCTTAACATAATTTTGTTTACAATACAAACTTCGAAATTGGAAAAAAATTGAATAAACTTCGAATCAAGTGGAGTTTCGGGCGTGAAATATTTAAATAAAAGCCCGGCACGATCCGACATTTTTTATTTTAAGCCCGAGCCCGGCCCGAGGAAATCACGGGCCCGTTTGGGAGTCTAGTACATATTTTCAATCATTTATGACTACAAGAAGTAAAAATTTTCAAAAAAATAGTAACTATAAAAATTGATTTAAAAAGAGTTCAATTTAAGTAATTCAAAAAATTTTTTTAATTAAATGAAGAAAATTCATTTTGAAAGTTAACTTATATAAAATGTAATATATTGTATAGTTCATTGGTATTTAATGAAATTGTTTGTTTTGAAATGGTTTCTACTTAAGATTTAAATTTTCGATCAGATTTTAGATCACCCTTTCTCCAGATTTTGAGGTTTGGATTTGTTTGAGCACTAAATTATATTTAAATTTAATTATTAATTTAATTATGCATATGAAACATTTGGAAGATTATTAATTAGTGTTGGAATGAGACTTTAGATCAAAATAAAAAATAATACATGTACAGTAAAATTGCGTATTTATTTAACTAAATGGCATTTGCAGGACACGTAACGATACGGTAAACAATAGTCTCTTGAGAAACCGAAATCATATTGAAATACATTGCTAGTTTACGGTCATTCAATGTTAGGCAATCAAAAAATATAAGAAAAAAGAGCTCTAAACCAGAGCTCAATACTAGTACTGAATGACAGTGTTGAGCCAGAAAGTAAATAGCAAACAATGGTCATGCCTTACACAATGGATTTGTTAATCAACTCTCTCTCACACATACACATACATACACATACACACACAGCCCCTTAGGAAATAATTCATTGTTATGTTGGACAACAAGCCTAATGACCACTACTAATTCAGAATCTTAACTAATCTTCGCAATACTGTACATACATTAACACATTATCTCCTGATTTTACGAATGAAGTGATCACTACAAAGTTAATTAATCAGTGCGCAAATAAACTATTATTGTATTCCCAATTGAATTCAAAACTATTTGTTTTATTAATAACATTTTAAAGAGTTTTAAAATAAAATTCAGTTAATTCGAATTTGATGAATTACTTGCATTTTTTCGATAGTTTGGATTTATTTTTCCGAATTCACTCGAAAACGGTTTAAATGAGTGAAAATTTGTAAAATTTAATTAATTATTTTCGCTACACATATATAGTGCTATGCGACTCGTACTCTGTTTGCGAGCAAAGTTTTTGCTTTGCGGTCGTTTAATATACCATTCAATGATCGGATTAAAAGTTGTGTTAGTTATGTGCTGCGTTAACAAGTAAAATATACGGTTCATTGTGTATACAGTACTGGCTTGTTATATGTTTTCTATGATACAGTGTTAGTTCACTGTTCATTTGTACAGTTCGGCAGTAAAGAAATGTCGCGATAACAGTTCAGTGATAAAATAAGACAATCGAGGTATTGCTGTTCGCGGCCTACAGATAAAGTGAAACAATGCCATTGAATCGTTGAATAACTATGAGTGTTGTTTGGAAAATTGTATTTCTCAGATGAATATGAGGATACGTGTGATACACCCTTTCTTCACGACTTATATGATTACGTTTGAATTGTATTGCACTAAATAAATACAGTTCAAATTGCTAGCGCTTTATAATAGAGGGGAGCGTTGCGAAAAAAGTGAGATCGAATAGATAAGTAAAGACGCAAAATAAATATAATGGAGTGAAAAATGTCCGTTCGCTAACGTTCGGCATTTCGTACTCCGAACTGATGCACGATTACAATATTGAGAATCACGAGTCACGAATATGCCTCCGAGTCTTGACAGAGTGCACAAAATGCACAAATACTTAACAGATACAATAAGATTTATTCACATAATTGCATGATGAGAAGAATCATCATTTTTTGTGAAAAAGGGGACTGTAATACTAGAGGGGAAATGGAAATGTGAACAGCTATTCTGTACTGTACAGTGTGCACCACTACAGGCACTGCACACATACACACATACACACATACACACACTGTATTTCATTTCACGCAAGACATACTTAATGGTGACTATAGTTATGGCACACATCATAGTAATTACAATTGTAATATCATAAGTTCTTTTTCTCAAACAGAGCGTGGTTTATGTACGTTTAAGCTTTTGAGACACTTGGAGGGATAAATGCGTTTCTTACATGATGTTCAATAATATTTTAGCATTTAAATTCGAGTCAAGACCATAGTTTGTTCTGTTCTCTCAAATGGAAAAAAGACTAAAAAATAGTTGTGTAATATAACTATGATAACTATGATAGAGAGAGAGAGATGCCAGCTGTGCACGTATGCCCAACGGTCCCATTCGATTTGCCGGCGCTTTTGTTTCGATAACTGCCATCCAAATTATATCAGAGACCATGAATAGAGAGTCTATATCTGAGATCATCCCACTTGAATTTACCTTTGATGTTAAACACCGCTCACACTGCAAACCGCAAATGAAATTCCGTAGAGTACAGTACAAATTGCACCAATACTGTACTGTACTGTACTGTACTGTATGCTACAATGTATGCTACAATACATAGATGTGGAGTATCTTTATTATTAAACTACAATATTACCATTATGTGCCCCAACATTATAAACTTGTTATTTGATTATCATTAACAACTACTCGTAAATGACTCATATTATGCCTCAAAGATTATGTCATTCTTTATTTAAATAATTATAATAATAAAGTTTATTTAATACAGTCATATTCATATACCAGAAATCATTAAAACATATCGCATTGACAATTAGAGAGTGTGATAAGATTTCCTTACAAATCAATTAAATACTTTATGCATAACAATAATGATATTTAAATGATACACTCGTTAATAATGTTTAAAAGTGCAAATGATTCGAAGATGATATAACTTAAGCAAAAAAAGTGGTTTAAATACAAGTTTAACATAATAGGATATATTAGCTAAAATTGATGCAAAAGACGTGTTCACATTCATAGAAATCGTGAGGTGAGGCATAATAATAGTTGTTGGCTGTGAGTGATGTACATTTAGATGTCGCTGCCTTTTAGGACCCAAATCTGTAATTAAAGTTAGATATAATCACGGATGTTATGGTTGTTATGGATGTTATGTACTCTATTACTAAACATAAACCAATTTCGACCAAAACTCATGTCTTTAAATCATTCGAGTTTGGGATCATATGTTCAAAGGTCAAAATGTCAATAATAACTCACAAATGAGACATATTTGACATGTGTTTTAATAACTTTTCATTAATTGGTTGATTTGACTAATGTTTATAAGTGATTGTAAAGAAATTTCTAATCTTGTAATTTCTAATATTACTCTTTCGTGTCGTGACTTCGAAAGTATTCATCGAAGAAATTAGCAAATTCTAAGTTAACGTTTATATTCTTAAATAATAGTTTATTAATCATATATTGAGATTATTTTTCAATAATCTTAGAATCATTTATAAAATCTATAAATAATTAATAACTATTTATTAAAATTAAAATTCTTATTTAATATAATGTCTGATAATACTTCTCTTAAATTAATAACTAATTATCATATAATAAAAGTTTTAAAAACACAAGTAAAAACGAAATCAATTTTTCAGAAATAAAATAAAGCTAAAATTTAAAACATTAAAGATCATCCAATTAAGAAACATTTTACTTTCTTATAATTTCCACAAAAAAAACGTAAAAGCAAATTATAACTGATACAAAGTTTATCCACTTATTTAAAAATTAATTATTTTCCAATACAATATATCAGACGTAAATAATATTTATGCATATACAGTATGAAGTAAATTTGACCGCTTGTATAAATTGCAAAAAAAAAGAATGTAACCATTTATAATAGTTGAAGCATGGTATGCATGGAATGAAGTTGAGATAATACAATATTTTATATATCGAGTCAAAAATATCTTAATATTTGAAGTCAAATCTGGATGAGAATAGGCAACCAATATTTTCAATATACTTTACAGTATTACGTTTAAAGATATTTGTAAGACATTTAAATATTTAAGCAAAGTTTTTTGCTAATTCAATATATTAAGATTGTGATTATAACTTTAATAATTTTTCTTGTTTTTTTAATCATTATTACTTCAACTAATTTTTATTCTGATTTAAAAGTTTTATGCCATTATTATAATATTCAAATACATTTTGAATACTTGTGTATTTTTAACAAAATATTTTAACAAAAGCGAAAAGACAAATAAAAAAGTGATTTTAAACAAACAAATTTTAAATAAAATTTTATTGGGAATTTTTTATTGTCGTTTTCTTTGTTTGTAGTTAACTTTTCTCGGTATTTGTTACTGTATAATTGATATTTACACTTTAGTTATATAAATATAAATATAATTATAAAAAGTTGGTGCAGTGCATGCATTCATTACAGCACTGTTTAGCATAAAGGATAAATTATGGTGTTTGAAGGTTTTATATAAACGTAAATTCATGTCCAACCCTATCATTGCTTGAGTAGCTTTCATGCTCATAACCTATTATTATTGTCGGTCACTTCTTTGTCTCAATTGAATTCTGAAAATAGTTGAAAGGGATTATAGCAGAACCAGAGACACACACAAAACTAAGGACTGTTTTAAATTTTTGTTTATTGTCGAACTGAGAAAACTAATTATCGTTTTTGGAGTCAGGACAGCAGTGAATATGTTGTTTGAAGCACGCAAATGGTCTGTTCTGTTCTGTTCTGTTACACTTTGATCATAAAACTGAACTATGAAACCTTTATTTTTTTAGTGAACCCTTTGCTGACTGCAAATGATCACCATTTCAGATATTTCAGGACCAACTGCAGTGCTGCTTCTATTGATTGCGTTATGACCAAAAAAAACAGAAAAAGAGAGAGCACTTAGAATGAGATGAACAACACTCATGATTTAGGTGTTCATAAACATCCAAAAAGCCATCGACGCATTTATGAAGTCTGTCTACTAAGTCTGTGTGAGACCACCTGGTTCTATGCGATATGAATTTCTATGCTTTTCTATGCGTGGCTCCTATGGAGACATATTATATAAACTAACTTTGCATAATTTGCTTCTAAGAACTAATTTACATTTTGTAAAACCAAAGTATTATACCATACAGTTAGTTAATGTTGTGTAAGTATCGGCATTGGGATTGGGATTGGGATTGGAATCGGCAATGTCTGTGAATGGGAGTGGGAGTGCCATATGTATGTACAGTATAGTTAATATGTCATATATAGAGGACAATAATGATCAAACAAATATTGGAGAGATTAGTGTTGTCGTCGCTACGATAAAAAGGGGACACAGATGTGAGACAAGAGACAGACATTGCATTATTCCATATATAATACGGTATCAAATTAAACATAAGTAGCAGATATTGGGTACAAGTATTGATTTATCGAGAGCTTTAGCAACACATTATGTGAGTCATTAGAGAAATACATTAATTTTGGTACAACAGCTGATATAATGGCACTTCACTTGACTCACACAACTTGCCATAACTGTGACACACACACACACACACACACACTCACACATGCAGTCACATCACATCAGTACAGTATTGTACACACATATGCTGGATATGTAACACTTGTGCCTAATATTATACTTACGAGTTTAACTTGTTGTTATACTGTTCTATTTGTTATTATTTGGTTTAACAGATGAACAATCAGTCAACTGTTAATTGTCATATGTCTCAAACGAAGGCCATATAAAGAAGATGATAATTAACTATAATTTAGCAAACATTGACTGACATGACAGCAAATATGTTTCGCTTTAGTTTCAAAACAATCATCTTTTTTTGATTACTTGACAAACTAAACTAATTATTTAATAATTATATGTTTTTATATTTGTTTAGTTATTTCTGAATATACTTATCAATCCATTATTCAATATTTTTGTAAATAAGCTTTGTTAGTAATAAAAAAACTTTTAGCCAAATAACTTGTAATAATCTTATTTTTGATGATTTTCTTTAATAATATTGCTTCTTCAGTAGTAATAGATTGGTTTAAGTTACAGAGGTTTAGCTTTGCTTTCTAACATTCATCAGAGAGCATAATAGATAGAAAGGTTAGATTAAAAATGATCACAATTACTATTTTTAAAAATAATAGGTAACGCTAGAATAGATTAGCCATAGATTCTGTATAATTTTAAGATTAAGTATTAAAAATAAATTGAATTTTTAGGATTAAGCTTAAATTTTTGAAATTAGTGATTTTTCATGTATTGGATAATTTTTTCAAAATTTTAGGAAAATCAGCTGGGATTGTGGATATTACGTTACAAAACATTATAAATTAAATATTCTAAATGCATTTAATCTAGAAATTTCATTATCGTAGTTTGTTTAGAAAAATGTCCGATTTTAGTTCAAAAGGGTTGAAATTCCAGACTAAGAACCCCATTTTACTGTAAAAAACTATGTTAAGTTTACATTATAATCGCAGTGTCCTATCAGAGAGTAACTTGAAAAAACTGTCTATATTTTCTTATGCATAAAGAACCCAATACGGTAATAAAGGTCGGCTTGAATATAATAAGTTTTATCTCTAGATAAAAAATTTAGTGTTATAATACTTTTTGTTAAGTACAACGGTTTTGTTCTCTTTAAAGTTAAATCTAAAGACGTAAATCATAAAGATTTTCTTTAAAACATTTTAGCCAATTACTCTTCTAGTTATGTCATTATGGACATGAGTTAGAAATTTTTTTAGTATATGTTAAACGATAAATTTTAGTATGACAAATAAATCTGCTTATATTCGTAAATTTTATGATTTCATTTTAAATTATCACATTTTAACTCCGTTTAATTATTTTAGTATTAAATCAAAACTTTACAGTTAAAAAAATATTTACTAATTAGATTATTGTTAAATTAATATACTGTAAGTACATTATGAAATCAATTTTATCAATCAATTAGCTCATTGAAATACTACAGTTTATGTTCGTGTTCAAGTTTGTCTTAAAAAGTCAGTTAAAAATAAAATAAAGAATTTTTTCAATAAATGCCACATTTATAGTAAATACCTGTTATTGTATTCCATTGTTGAAGAATTTAACAAAATATTCGATATATTTCTATAAAACTTTAAAGTCTTATCAGCCTGTAATTTACCGAAGTATGACTATCAATGAGAAGAATTTTTAATACCATATTTATATATAGACAATTTTTTGAACAAAACTAAAATAATGGAAAAAATAAATTTATTCTTTTTTGTGTCAATAAAAATAATACCGTAATGTATTTTTATAAATGTTACTCCTTTTGCTAAATTTAATCTATTAAACTAATTACATATATTTTCAATATTACAAAAAGAATTATTATGAATTACTTAACACAATTTTCGCCCACATTTTTTTATGAAATGCAAAATTATCAGCATTACTGATTTTTGTGATACACCTATTTCTTAATATTTTTTTATTACATATTACTAATTTTAGTATTACGCATTTTCTTTCAATGCCACACTGACTTTGAAAAAACATGATTTTTATTTTTTGTTTTCATTTTTTAAGTAATCGATAAATAAAAAGTAGTGTTTATCTTTTATGCTCAGAAAATAATCCAAAAGATATTTAAATTTAAGTGAAAACTTAATTTATTATCACAAACATCTTGAAAGTCATTTTAATAATTCACTAAGAAATTAGATGCGTAACGAATAAACAACTTTTTAGGCGCTATTGTAAACTAAAATTAATAATGTAATTTAATTCGAAGTATTTTAATTAACCAACACATTTATAATGCTCCATAGAAATGTTTCTCTAAAATATGTGCAAAACTAGATTTAAAAATTTAGATGACAGACGCCGACTGTTATGTGTTAAGAACTATTGAATTCTGAATTGAAGGGTTAATGATTTATTCAAAAAGAAAAGCGCAATTTTTAACTTTCAGTTTCTACATATTTCACTCAATTACTGTAAAATTAAATGTTGAGATCATAGCGACGAATGACCAATTTGTTAATTTAACAAAACCAAAATATTTTTCGATTAAATTAGTCGTGTGTTTCAAACATTTAAAAAACAAGTTTTCGATCATCAATACTAACGTCGTTCGTAATACTCTTACACGTGTATTATAATACAGTATAATATTACGAAAATATTCACATCTGATATTTTACATCTCGTCATAACTGTAATGAATTCTAAAACACTTAATCGATATAAAATTGTAAAACAGTTTTGGTCAGAATTTGAGCGATAGAATCAAGTTTTAAAATTATAATATGCACTTAAATTATAATGTATAAATTTAATTGAATTCAGCTTATGGTTTGGCATGAAAATTTTTTTAGAAACATAACAATTAATTAAATATTTGCATTAGAATTGAGATAAAGTTAATTTTCAAAGTTTCATAAATTAACAGTAAAGTTATTTTGCCCGTACTCATAACACTGTCTACATAATGATCTGATCTGATCTGATCTGATCTGATCTCTCTC
>JAQGAW010003701.1:0-12056 GCA_034698025.1 Phthiracarus crinitus | reverse complement strand
TTTCCCATAAATTTTCCTAATGGAATATAGATAAATATATAAGGCATATCTAAAGTTTCGAAAAAATTTACTGAATAATTCCAGAGTTATTAAAAATTAAACGAGCGTTGGTGTTATATTTATACCGGTTTACTGCTGAAGTGTTAATCTTTTTGAAGGCTCTGTTAAGAAAAACTCTAGTAAATGGGAGTGGGAATGGAAAATTGAAAAAATACGCGGGAGCGGGAATTTAAATATCCTTAAAATATGCTTATTGGTATTGGGAAATAGCGGGAATTCTTTTGGAAAATATTTTTGCGTGAGGGAATCCCGCAAAACTTTTTAAAATTTTCGACCTCTAATGTATACGTTAATTTAATAATAAGCAATATTAAGTAAGAGTACTATAATAACCAGAGACTATACTTTTTCGGACTAAAAACTTAGGAAAAGTGACGGATTATCGGAATTAAAACATAAAAGTCGGACTATAAACTTGTAGCAAAATAATTTATAAAATTAATTATAAATTTTTAAGTTTTTTAATGCATATTTTATTTTTCTAATTATTGTCTGTGTTTTTAAAATTTAAGAAAAATGTTTTAAAAAATTTTTAAAACTTTTGCTTGAAATTTTTTTGATAATATTTGCTTCAAAATGTTAGTGTCTCAAAAAGTCATCTGTTTTCAACGATAATTTTATGAATTTAGTTAAAATCGGAAAATATGCTAAAAAAGTGGATTTATAAAAAATAGATTAAAAGTCGGATTTATCGGACTAACAAATTAATCTAATTTTGGTTGTTTTGTGATAATATATGCTTATTTATCAATTTCCGCTAATTAGTGTAATAAATTAAAAGTCGAATTATCCGAAAATATATTGTCTTTGATAATAACTATCTAATTTCGTGTGTGTATGTGTGAGTGCCGTTTGTTTGTGTGTTTTAAAACAGTTTGACGTTTCTCTTCCGCGTAAGAACTTAACACTTCCACTTAACAGTTAATACACGTAAATCTTAAAAGCTGAAAGTTTATCATTCAAATAAATTTATAATAATTTATTTGTTAGTAATCTCTCAATTGACACCAAATGCTCATTTAAATGAATTCGTGATAATATTAATTCACGATAATATTTCCGAATATTATTAATGATTTTTATGAGTATATATAATATTGTCGTTAAAACTTTAAATTGCGATAAAGATTTTAATCGGTGTGCTATTCATTAAATTGTGCGATAAATATCGTATTATTCCTTTTTTTTGCTACCAAATAATGGGTTATAAGAACTAAATTAAAGTTTGAGTAAACTCCCAATTAATTATAATTGTATAAATCTTCTATTCTTTTCCGCTTATTTATGATGTCATACACTTTTTTTAATAGTGAATCAGTGATTGGAATAGAAATGAAAAAATATCTGTATCAGAATATCATTAATAAATGTTTTCTTTGCCAAAAGTTTTCTGTTTAAAATTAATCTTTATATTAAATATTGTTATATTTATAATTAACTAACACTTTTCTTTATGTATAAACATATAATGATTGATTAATATTTTTGGATTAATTAATACAATTTCATATTTTACGTTAAATACATTGGTGTATGGGTTACTTTATGCCAATGTATAAATAAAACATTTTTTAATATTAGAAATTAACCACAATATTCACAAAATCATAAATATTAAAACTATTTGGGTGTAAGAGGCTATTTTTGGACAACCGATTTATGATAATTTTTTGAAGAAAATAACAACCTATAACTCACTTTGTAATGAACTGATTCCCTAAATTTTAAAATCTAAATAAAGCGTTTACTATTTAATGGTCGTATAAAAATTAAGATTACTTTTCTGCCAAATTAAGGAGTGGTAAAGTGAGTATTCATTCTATAAGTTATGTGCTCAAAACAGTTGGTTTATTAAACATTAAAAAAATAAGTTGTATTTGTCACACTTAATATATCACATATAAAACAACGCAATTTAGTTGTTTGTTAGAATCACAACGTTTATTAATATATACATTACAATTGGATTATGCAAACAACAGTTTTATGCATAGCTTAAGATTTATTGTAATTTGCGGTGAAGTAACCGAAGTAAGACAGTGACAGTTATTAATTATTCATTCGATTGTCATTTAAACGCATTTTTCTTAATATAATGCAAAGTTGACGGTTATATTTATAAATGTTGTGAATGCGATCAAATAAATAATGGTTTATACGCATCGCTGTTCACTGAGAAAACTCAATGCTTGTAGTGCTCTATAGAAATAAATACAGAAACTGATATTTATCGCTGTTTTAACTTTCAAACTGCGAATTAAATAACGGATTGCGTTACTACTCTAATAATTTCGAAATTAATGACATTTTAATAGCAGAAGATTTCAAAGCAATAAAAACTATTAATATTCTTCAGTGCAATTTATATAATGACACATATCTGTGTGTCACATGAAAGTAAAGATTTTGTATTGAATTTTTAAAAAAAGAAATAAAAAAAGTCAAAAAACAAGAGTCTTAATACTTTTATTTTCTTTATTTTTCAGAAAACTTTTTTCAAAACAAAAAAATTCTATGAAAAAATTCAACAAAAAAAGTTTAAGTTATGATTCATAACTTATGAAAAGTAAACACATTAATACACTACTGATTTATTACTCGATTTGGTTGTATTTTAATTTCGGGTTATTGTATTAAAAACAAATTAAAGGCGGGTTAAAGACCTACTTTAATACATTGAACAGTGCTATAATTTTTATAATCTATTATTTCTTTTATTAGCTTACGATATTTCAATGGTACGTAATAGAAGAAAAATATTTTTGGCAATTAAAACTTGTTTTAATAGGCTTAATGTTATTATTGACTCAACCGTGAGAACATTGACAATGAGTTGTATATATGCGGTGTAAAAGTAAAAATTTATATTAGCACTTACTAACCAAATATAATACAATGGAATTTAACCGTAAGGGTTAACACACTATTGCTATGATTTAATAATCAATTCGTATTAAATATATATATTTAATCTTTAGTTAACAATGAATTTTTATGTTTGTATAATTTTCGAAAATAAATATTGCGTTTTAATAGACAGTGAGTGAATGACAAGTGATTGAAACGAGATTTAATGATATCCAGAGTAAACACTTAATGATGAATGATATGTAAACATAAAAAACATTGTGAATGGATATCTCTAGCATTCAGACAATAAAGTCTTTCCAAAAAACGCATTTATTTACTATTTATTCCGATTGTTGTGCCAACTTTTCTAGTTAAAAAACTTTAGACAATTAATGCTATAATAGATATTCGCGATGAACACAGAAAAACTCATTGTTTCGTCTATTATAAGCTATTATAAGCTAACTGTTGCATGTAATATATTCTATATTTTTTGGCGAAGAAATTGTAGTATACATACGTACGATAAAAATGATGTCATTTCTTAACGAAACGATATTCGTTTCGGTCGAATGAACGCATCAACTTCTTGTTGCATGTTTTAATATCATCTAAATGTTTGTGCTATGCTTTATTGATTAAGGGATCGCTAATAAGCTCCCTATTTATCTAGCCTTACATTGTAATTACTATGTATACTGGCAGTAGTACTACATTCTGTGCAATTGGTGTATATGTGTGTACTTAATTTTTTTATTATTCTCTCTCTCTCTCACTCCCTCTCTCTTACAGTACTTTTGCAAACTTGAAACATAAAAACTGGAGCAAACTTTTTTCTTAAAAGAGTTTTTCTCTCTTTTGAAAAATATTTTTCGTCGCCTTTTATTTTATTTTGCTTATGTGTGCGGCGTTTGTGTGTTCGTGTGCGCGATGTGTGTGTACGCTATAGTTATGGTTCAATTATGTGTTTCGATGCGTTTGGCGCTATAAAGAAATCATTTATGAAAAAGTAAATTGTTTATTAGACAATAGAATTACGGTTATATATTCATACGTTTTTTTGACGACAAATATACAAAAATATTCTGCAAAAGCCATGGAAATTATTGTTAAGTTATTTATATTTTTTTCGGCCACAACTTTGCTGGCATATCCGGGGAAAAGTGATATCTTGAGGTTGAATCGTTCGTTACCGATGGAAAGCCAATTAGTGCCCACTATTGCCAAATTTTCATATGATCAACAATTTTTCGGTAATAAATCTATGGTTATATTATTGAATTTTATGAATTTTCAAAAATATTTCATTAAGTTTTTCATATGTTTTTGAGGCTTAATTTTTTTTAATTTAAATATTTTAATGGGAAAAATTTTCTTAATGAGAAACAGTAATGATCGGCACTCTTAGCAGCAAAAAAGGTATTAATTTTCTAAACTAATTTTTTTTTCGGTTATCAATTAGATAAGAGAATTATGAAAAGTTTAAGTTCTTCTTTTTAGACTAATTTCTATAATTATTTTCGCATTAATTTCGTTTCGTTAATTCTTCTTAATTATAGGCGCATATTTTAAATTAAAATTTAAACCCTTTATAATGAGATTTTTTACTTCCGAATATTAACTTTACATTATTAGCCTACATATTAGTTTTCGTTTGTTTATAATAAATGAAAGTCAATTAATACTTGACAAATAAAAATTATTACTTTCGTATAATTATAATTAAATCGATGTTTAATTTTATTTTGACAAAAATATATTATCGAATAAAAACCTTAACACTAAGTTTCTAACCTTTGATAACCTATGATAGGTTATCATATAATTTCAAAATTAATTTGCTAATTATAGTTCTGATTCCACTAATTATATAAATAAAGATTATATAAGAACTAATAAAAATTAATTAGATTAAAATCCAAAATCTTTTATGGCAAATCTTTGCATTATCTGTTTTAAATCTTTCTAAACATAACTATATATTTTCGTATTATTTTATCAAAAATAGTAATCTATCAAATTTTATTTATTACGAAAATTATATAATTAGCATAATCGTAATTAAACAAGAAGTGCAACACTTTATATTTCACGTTTGATAAAGTTTATTTACATTTTGCGTGAAATTATTCAGTCAAAAAAACTTTTTTTGTTGTCTTGTATTATATTAATTAATTAATGATAACCTCTTTGGCGTAAAGATTTTTATGTATACCATATTTAGTTCTTTTTAAGCTATAGGTTTATCAGTGTCTGTTTTAGTAACTGTTTGTATTTGACAAAGTATTATAAATAAACTTTATTATATAACAAAACATCGTTAAATTAAGCTCAATATTAATGTTCGTTCTATTTATTGTTAGGTTTGTTGAGATATATTTGCCTGTCATTTATATATTAATAAAAGTGAAAAAATTTCAGTGTATATATTAATTTAAATGCAAATCTTAATTTATAATATTAAGAATCATTAATATTATAAATATTATTTTGATAATCGCATAATCATTATTAAATTAGATCATAGAATAAATATTTATATTTAAAAGTTTATAACTTTTACGCACAAAATATAATTATTAAGTGATATCTAGTTTACTATATTAATGATTACTTTTTTGCAGTTTAAGGCTACTTTTTTACTGGTTGTATACATTAGCGTCCAAACATATTTTAATTGCTTTTGTTAAGTAATTGCTTATCTATTGTTCAGAACATAAAATGAAATGTTATGTCTGCTAAAACAAGGTTAAGTTTGGGAAAAAATTGATAGCTATTTAATTAGTTCGAAAGCACATGCAATATCATAATATAAAAAAGAATTTTTTACACTAAAGTCTTTGATCTCGCGGTAATTTATTATTTTTGACAGTTACACAGTAAATCGCAGAAAAATTAAAAAATTATAGACACTCTTTAGACACAAAATAATGGAAACATTTAAATTTAGGCTAATTTCCAATTAATTTGGGTTAATTTATATTATAATTTCCTACCGTTTTACATATTAATTGCAAACAATGCAAATGCAAATAATGCTTATTTAGCAGTGTTTTCGTTAATGTAATTTATGCGTTTCATTCAAATGAATTAATTTTAATAGCACTCGTTATAAACCAAAAGAATTTCAAAAGAATTAAATTATATATTTCCGTAGTGTACTTAAAATTTATCCAAAATTTTGTAGGACTACCTCGAGATACGATTATCGAAATTGAGTCTAATCCGCAACATCACACTATACTACAACATCAACCTATAGTCCAGTATCAACCGGTTATTACTCATCAACCAGTCATTCATCTTCAAACCATTTTCGAACCGAACCCTATTTTGCAACAGCAAAATATTCTCAAACAGCCTATTCTTCAACATCAACCGATTATCCATCATCATCCTATCCATGAACATCAACCCATTCCTCATCACATTCATGAAGACGAACATAATTTAATAGATTACTCGTATACAATCGGTGATCACAATTACCCGGTTATCATTCGGTCACCGAAAAAGCTTTCGATTCCCGTCGCGAGAGAAATGATATTCACAAACGGTGGCAGCAAATACGTGCCATTCGTTTGCGATCACCGAAACATATATAACCAATATTTAGATTCGCAGCTATTTATACCCGAATGCCATAATTACATCCATCACAGCACTTCTCCTAATATCATGTCCGAAGATCTAATCGATGCTTTCAGTTACGCGGATCAGGTTAATGACTCGTATAGAAATACTGGACCGATTTGTACATATTTATACCAAAAAACAGTTATCGAAAATTAAATAATTTTATATGTAATCAAAACTAATAATAGTTAAAATATTTCATATTATAATAGTCATCTGATATAAATTAATATGTTTTGTTCAGGCATTGGCGTGACATAGACTTATTCGTTGGCGGTATTTCTGAGAGACGAATATCTGACGCGGCTTTTGGGCCAACATTTGCGTGCATTAATGGCATTCAATTCTATCACTTTAAATATTACTTCGAACACTGATATCAAACCGGATCTTTCAGTTTAGGTTTTTAAATTACGTAATAATTTTGTCGGACCAATGATATTAATAATTTTGTTTGATTTATACGCATAGATGTGCCCGTCATTATAGACTTAGTGGCGAGACATATAAAAAAGAGTTACGCAATGTAACAAACACTGTAACAAACAATACAGTGCCGCCACATTTTATATGTCTCGCCACTAAGTCTATAATGACAGGCACATCTATGTTTATACGATTACAGCTCAATTGGATAGTATACGAAAAACGACAAGTTTGGCGAGCATTATATGTAAATATTAATTTGTTGCTTTTATTAAGATCAAGAATTCAACGAAATAAGTAATAAAAAGAAACTGAAATAAACGATAAAAATATTTGCTTTATTTCTTATCTATTTTTAAATGGCACTAAAATTCTTAATTAATATACAGCAAAAGAGAACAAAAATTAATTTTCTGTTATTTACTATTACTAACAAAAGATTTCAAACACATAAACAGTATTAAATTAAATATGATTCAAAAATGCATAATATTTTAAATCTTTCTAAGATTTTTATATTTATATTTATAATTTATGTTTATTAAATTTATTATAAATAAAAAATTCGATAAAATTATCATTAATTAAATTTGAATTTAATGGGTCGGACATGATTTGACTGAATTTATGGTCACTTTTAATCTGATCATCACTTATACGCCATAAATGTTTGTCAGCCAATACTATATCACAGTTTGGTCTCACCTTAGGTGTCAGTGAAAGTTGTTTCTCAATAATTTTTGTCCAAAAATCAGTTTTAAGTTTTATTACAGCATAGTTTATCAGGTCTTTGTCACTAAAATAAAATAAATTTAATATTTTTAAATAAATCATATTAAACTAAGGATAATAGTATTATCACAAGCTATGCTCAACAAATTTTTGTTAGATAGATATATAATTATAAATAAAAACCAAATACCGTGACTGAAATTTTTTTAAATGTATCACAAACTATAAATGTTTTATCAAATGATTAAATAAAATTTAATAATTTTTTAATTTAAAATTATTCAAATATATCTTTATCTTTAATATCGTAAG
Organism: Phthiracarus crinitus; assembly: GCA_034698025.1. Classification (NCBI taxonomy): domain Eukaryota; kingdom Metazoa; phylum Arthropoda; class Arachnida; order Sarcoptiformes; family Phthiracaridae; genus Phthiracarus; species Phthiracarus crinitus. The sequence continues at coordinate 4,040 of JAQGAW010003701.1, read as the reverse complement.
GCTGTTTTTTTTCGCGGAGATATTCTGGCCAAACAGTAATAGATAGGGTAAGACTGTCGATGGAAAAGTTGTAGATATTGGTGTGAGGAACTCGGAAAATATAGTAAATATTTGTTAAACATTAATTTATGGATGGTTTGAAAACCGATCCAATACCTAAAATGGTAATTCCTTTTTTTCTAACTATTATGGAAATGAACAATGCATTAAAAATGCAATTGTGTTGCACTAATATTACCATTCAATTTTTATCACTTTAGCCTTCCGTTCAATAGTTGAAAAGTTACTTCAAGTATGTGTCGCTATTATAGTCCTAAACAGTAGTTTGTAAGTTATAAATAGGGCTATAATTTCAGGGAATAAAAAGTGGTTAAAACGCTAGGGAATTGGGAAAAATTTATGTATTAAAATTGGTATTCTAACCGAAAAAAGTTTTTTAAATTTAATGTCCAAAATATTTATTAAACTAAAAGTTTTTCAACAAAATGATTCATTATCATGTCAGGTCGGTTTGATTTTATAGTTATTTCGTAGGTTCGTTTAAATAGAAATCATTTTACACGAACCCGGCAATTAACCGATAACCAGACAAACAAGTTATTTTTGACAATACATAATTAAAACAATTTATTCTTAAATAAAACGTTAATTTTGATTGAAATAGCAGAATTAAATGAATATTTTGTGCATCTTTATTATTTATAATTATATTATGGATTATATTATAAGATTTCTACTAAATAAACATTTTTATGTCCGTTTATCGGTTTTACGGTTTAACGTCAGTTCGGTTCGGGTCGGTAAGGTTGCAAGACCATAACTCTCGGATAGGTTCGGTTAAAATCGAATTGTCGGTATGTCTCGGGTACCAATTTTACTACCCGTAAACAGCTTTAATTCAAAGCAAAACTCGCCAGATTGGCGTGCATAACGTGGTTATAGTGTTTGTAACATTACGCAACTCTTTTATATGCGTGTCGCCAATAATCCAATTTCATTATATCGATCACTGGTTTTAACTTTGAGTCGTCACAAATTAATTTCTTTGATCTTAGTTAAAAAAAACAAGTAAATTTATAAATTCATCAAAATTTTGATCTCTGAACAAAATTGTTTAAAGTTAAAATATTAACAAAATATATATATAATGATATTGCCCTCAAATATACTGTATATCAGATATACAGATGTATCTACGCATACGCATGTATAAATACTAGATTTAAAAAGCCCGCCTTCTGGCGAATTATCAAATTAATAATATTAAATTTAGATTAATAACCGTTAAACTCACGCAATTTTAATATGTGTGATGTTATTATTATTAATGTTTGTTAGCTATAATCACAACAATTATGAATGATTAAGAAATACCACTTAAGCTATCATATAATAGAGGCTTAATTATAACTAAATTTAGGCTTAATTTACACATATAAACCTAGAAACAACACTATAAAACTAAATAATAACTTTGAATACGTTACGTATTTGATAATTACACAAAAAATACGTTCAGATTAATGAATGCGTTTATATATAACGCATGCGTATTACTTGATGACCGAGGAGTCGATAAGATTGTATAATAAGAAAGAAGAAATATATAAATGAAGAAATAATTATAAAATAATCTATTTAAAAATAAAAATTAGTTTTTTTCTAAAATAAAAACAATTGTTTATATTTATAATTTATTAAAATCAAAACAGATCTTTCTAATGTGTTTTAAGAAATATGGTTTGAATGCTGTTAAAAATAAATTAATTGAATTAATAAATTTTACTTACGAGAACAAACATTATATTGCAAATAAGCATTTAATTTGCGATAGAATCGCATACTAATGAAACCAACGGTTATGTAATTCAGTAATTGTAGAATATTTGTAACAAAACATGATATTAATAACTGAAACGAATCCATACTGATAATCATAAGGTGTGCCACTCGATGAACAGACATTTTGCAATGATTCACAACTAATCTCTCTCTATTCATACCTTAATTAAAGCATTGATTAAAACACTAAAGGCATTTAAGATGAGATGATTGAATTGAGGAAATAAAGCGTTTAAATCAATAACTTTCGTTTTTATATAATTATTCAAATACTGTAAATGATATCTAGAGTTTAAACTAACATAAGAGATAATTTTATGATTTAATGAATCTGAATATCAATGAGAGTACAAAATAATCTTAAGAAATTATTGCGATTTTAGATTAAAGTTTTTCACATCTAAATTATAATTTTAATCGTTATTAAAATAAATATTAGCGAAAGTTTTTAAACAAAAAAAATTTAAAACTCATTCAGGTCTTATCACTTCAACCATAAAACTTTGTTATTTTTAAAAATAAAATTTTTTTTTCTATTTATTTTTTCCATTATATAGATTTTCATTTAAGTTTTGGAAATTTTTAACTATATATAACGATATTTCTATTATTTATTACAAATTTTATTATTATTAATTGTTTCTCATTCATTTGAATACAGATTAAAATTTTTGACCTAAAATACGATATAAGATTTTCGTAGAAAAGCTAAATAAAGTTATTTCCAGCGAAAATATTTGGCCTTATGTTCCAAAGATTAAGACAGATTAAAATCTATAGATAGACTGCATATTTGAGTTTATTCAGTTTCATAGGCAATGCAAATGCAAATATTGACATGTATGGCCAATATTTACTAATAACAATTTAAACAATTTATATTAATAGCGATCTGTAAATCTTTAATTATAATTAAAAATTGATTGCGGTTTTGAATGATAGTAGTCTGTCGTGCGATATATGTAATTACCGCTGTTTTTCCGAATTTTGTTCAATATTAACAGAGTATAAAAGTAGTAATTTTGATAAATTTAGTGATTTGTGTGAATTATTAAAATATCTATTTGGAGATAAAATTTTCAGAGAAACTTTTAATATTTTAATTAATTTTTGGTGAGTATATTGCATTAAAATATTGACCATTCAAATTAATTTCTTACAAAATATTTCAATAATTTTCTTTTTTGAATATTTTGTATATCTTAACGTAGTAATGAATATTTTTTATTAATTATCAAAAATTGTTATGTTTAAAAATTTGACAAAAAAATTAGTAAGATAAAACTTACTTATGAATTCTGGGGAAAGATTATCGAAATTTTACAATAAACATCTCTACATCTTTTATTAAATTAGAAATGAAATTAATTGATCAAAATATTGCACAATATATGCTTATTTGTTAACTATTAAAAATAAATGGTAGTTTATATAACGATTAATAATTGAATAATATATATATTAAACGTATACTCGAATTTTATAATAAATTTTGCTTCAATAAAAAAACATATATTTGATCATAGAAAACGAAAATTGAATGTTAAAATTATGCCAAAACGTGTGTCAGACAGCGATCACTTATCGTCAAACTATAAGATCACCAAATTGGAGCCAAACAACTATATGATTGGCTATGGTTTGCAGCAAAATGATGTCGAAGAGGAAGACGATGAGGAAGAAGAAGAAATGGATGGCGTGATCACAATCGAAGGCATCGAACTCGAGGCCAGTATTGAAAGAATTCGCGATTGTCTTAAGCAGAACATGGAATTGGAAGACATATATGAGTATGACTTCTACATTCAAGACATCAAATTGCAAAACGAGGTGTCAATCATAGAACAGTGTAATTTGGTTGACGACGCAAAACAGCAGACAAAACTCATTAATATTAAACTAGTGGTGGACAATGAGATACGAAGAGTGACTATTATTGACATTTTGAAACCACAAGAGGATTCAGTGGAATATGAGGCAACGGATGCGAGTGCGCAACAACAGCTACAGAATCAGTTAATACAACCGAAGAAACTAATCGGTGGTATTAATAGATCCAAAAATGTTGGACATTGTGATCCATCGCCTGGTAATCGATTGGGAAATAATGGACAAATTCAATTGTGGCAGTTTTTGCTTGAATTGCTTACCGATGCCGACCATAGAGATTGCATTCAATGGATTGGTTGTGACGGTTA
>JAQGAW010003700.1:0-12056 GCA_034698025.1 Phthiracarus crinitus | reverse complement strand
ATTACTTTATAAACTTTATTAAACAGCAATTCGATAAACTTTTCTGTTATGTAAAAGCTATATATACAGTCCTAAAATGGATATATTTAAAAATATGATTTTTTAATTTTATTAATTTACTTTAGTTTTTTATTGATAATTAAATATTTGAAAAGATATAACTAATATAATCAAATTAGCTGTAAACATAAAAAAATTAAAACTCAAATTAAAGCAGTTTAGTATTAATTAGATATAAAAATAGCTAATATAAGAATTAATTAAAAAATTGGACTATTCTTATCGATGTAACTTATTATTATCACTCATTTCGTCCTTAATTGCCGATCAAACTAAAAATACATCATTTATCACATCAGCATTTTTTTCTAAACTATAAATCGCCCTCAATATAAGAAAAGGAGATAAAATAAAATTGACAAAATTTTTTCTGCATTTTCTGGGTTATGAGAAAAAGTTGGATGTAATTCTAATAAATGTCTTTAACATCACAAGCGTTTTCCTAAATATTAAAAGCTCTCATAAAATTTATTTAAAGGTTATTCTTAAGTAAATTTTTTTCATCCTTTTATTATGTACAGTATATTAAATTTCAACATAAGATCTTCTTCAATGAATATTTATATAACGCTAAAAGCAAATTTATTCCAAAAATAAAACACACAAAAAAATAAAAAGAAATTAAAAATAATAAAATATTTAAAACAACGTATAAATTACATATAATTTAAATACTGTTAAAAATAGAATCTATTTATTTATGTTCATTTTTTATAAATTTTATTTTATACGAAAGACCTCCTGTAATGTTAGGAAAGAAATCATTGCTATCATACTATTTTTGAAAAATTTTTCTGCTCATGTTGTCGTGATGGGAGACTTTTCGCTTACATTTGGTGTGATGTAAATATCTTCTCATGATATCTTCACATTTTCGGTTGATAAATAACTAGTTTTCGACCCATTGCATTGCAACGGCAATTTATATCTTTTATATTTTAAATCATATGGTCAACAATTTTATTTATTCTGTTTATTTTTATTTTTTAAGATTTTACTATAATAAAGTAATGCACGCAATTACGGATTACAAGCATATGACTTTACATTTAACGCTTTTCCGCTAACGACTATACCATTAATGACTTCTGCCAGTCAAAGAATTAAACGAAATATATGTTATTTTAAATAATAGCGGGTTTACAAATTTCGTTAAATTATTTCTCAGTCAAAAAAATATATTTTTAACACCTAATTTTTAATAAAACTTTAATTTTAGGTTTTTATGATTGTTATAAATAAGAGCGGATTTTCACATAAAAGAATATAAAAGCATAAAAAGCATATTTTGAAACTTATTGCGAAGAATATGCGAATATTATTTGGCATATTTCAAGTTTAAATGAATCAATAAGGCATATTTCGTAGTTTATATTTAAAATAATTCAAAATATTTCCAAAAATTGTATAAACTTTTAATAAATAATAAAAATGTTAAAATTTAATAGCAAAGTTTTAAAAAAATTAAAATTAAATTATAATGTTTTTATATATCGGTAGATAAACTTAAAATAATAAAAATAATATAGATGATAAAATCAGAAAAGAATAAAAAGATTTTTTTAAAAGAATTTTTGTGAATATTTAAGCATTTTTTAAGAATATAAGAACTTTTTAGAATATTTAAGACTTTTTAAGAGAATTTTTTTGAGAATATTTTGAATATTTTTGGAGAATATATATTTGCATATTTTGAAAATTTTTGAGAATAAAAATCCGCTCTTTAGTTATAAATCATGAAACAACGATAAAAGTTTTATCAATTTAGGTTTAACTGTATAGCTATAACTTTGTTTAAAATGTTAAACTCGAATATACAAAACTTAGACTTTAGCTGTTTATCAAGTTTAGTTTGTTTGGTTAGTATAACTTAAGTTTTGTTATGTTAGGTTAGGTTAGGTTAGCTTAGCTTAGCTTAGCTTAGCTTAGTTTAATTTTTTAATAGTTCTAATTAATTTAAATATTGTTTAGGTTATTATCACAAAACCGTAAATCATTCAGTAAACTTTGTTGATCCGATTACTGGTGTTCATACACAGAATATTGAATGTGAATGGAGGCAATTTAAGAGAAAATTGCTTTCTGGCGGACATCATCATCAATGCTTAGCAGAATACATGTGTGAATATCTTTGGCGCAAACTTATTAAATCTGAGGGAAAAGATCCGTTTATTGAGTTTATTAAAGCAATAGCGGATGTTTATTAAGCTTTCATTCATTTATTATTAATAATATTTTGTTTTAACTCGTTTTAAATGCTTATATTAATTACATTGTTTGAAAAATAAAAAATACTTTTTTGCAACAATACTGGCTTATATCGTAGAACCACCATCTTTAACACTTCAGTGGTAACACCAAAAAATTTACATTCAAGGTATTGTGGGATAATAATATTTTGCTGCCTTCGACTGTGCTTTGCGCATCGCGTTTTATGAGCTGCACCCCTACGCTTGAACTCTTCGTGTTATACAGAAAATGTTAACTAAAAGAGGAAAATCGCACTGAAAAGCATTGACATCCATTTAAGGTATTATGGGGTAATAGATTGCCCCATACTTACTTCAGGGTTAATATAAATTTCTTTTTAACTGATTAAGTAATTAAAAAATACTGATATAAAGTGAAATAATTAGTTGAGGCATATCTAAAACCCCAAGAAAATCACTTTTGGTATAATAAAGTTATAGAGCTCAAAGTGACGTTGGGGTGGTTATTATCCCGTGTTTACCACTGAAGTGTTAAAACTTTTGAAACCACTAAATATTTAGATTAATTTAAATATATTTTATCGCGTATTTATTAAAGTAACAATACTTATTGCTATAACGTATTTGTATTTATATGTGCAACTGATTTAATATTAGCGTTGATATTATTAAACATGAGTCGATAGCAATAATGTGAACAATGTGTTCATTAAATTTAGTTAATATACAATATTTATGTCCGAATAATAAGTTTTTTAACCAAAAAAATCATAATCTTTTTTAAAATTTGCACGGATTGAATCAATGAGAAAATTTATTGATCACATTATTGTTAACATTTATCGACTCAAGTTTAATAATATCAATAAGCATTGTTACTTTAATAAACACGCGATAAAATATATTTAAATTAATCTAAATATTTAGTTGATTCAAAATATTAAAGAAAATATTAAACATGTGTTCAAAATACTATAGCAAATATTATAGTTTTGATAGATTTGGTGATGACTTGTGTGAATTAATATTAAGTTATTACTTAATTAGTGATTGTTTTCCTTTGCAATGCGTTAACAAACAATTCTATCATTTAATATTCACAAAGCAAACGAAAATCGTGTTATCGGATGGAAAAGCTAATTCTCCTCTTATTCTCAATTATTCAATAATTAATAATTCAATAATAATTAAATTAATAATAAAAAACAATAAAGATGTAAATAATGTGAATAATTATAGAGTAAATATCGATTTATTAAAATATGTGATGAATAAGTGTTTGAATATTAATCGTTTAATTATTGACTGTAAATGTATTTGCGATGAAATGATTCATTTGATCAGTAATGCGTGCAAACATTTAAAATATTTGTTTAACCATATGTTATCCAAAGTATCACTCGATTGTTGGAATAAATTTGCAGAAAAAAGTTTAAAAAACTTAGAATCGTTTATAATTTTTGCGCCAGTGATCGATACAGAAATCGATAAAATATCATCATTTCTACAAATTTGTCCGAATCTAAAAGCTATATATAGTCATTGGGAAATTGACGAATTTTTAGTGGAAAATTCGGTTAATTGCAGTAATATTGATAGTGTCGGTCGATATGAAATTAAAGCGAAAAATGAAAACTTTATTACAATTGCTTATCGTTTTAAACTTCAGTTGAAGTCATTTTATGTTTCGATTAGTTTTGGTGCAGAATCTGATTTAGTAAAACATTTAACAAAATTTGAAAATCTTGAATGTCTTTACTGTGCATTCGATGATTGCGATGACGAGAACTATATTTTCTTGTAAAACAAATTGGTTTGAAATGTTTACGTTTAAAAGTATTACAACTATTGAATTTTGATTTATTTTTATTAAATGATGCATTTATTAATAGATTTCAATTGATTGAAAAATTAATCCTTGAAGATTTTGTACGATTTCTTACAAATTTTGAATTCTTGAAAAATTGCATTCAATTAACTCATTTGAAAATAGAAGATTCAATAGAATCATATGTAAATGAAATACAATTCTTAAACATTTATATATATTTACCTCAAATACAGTCTATTGATATCTATACTGTTGGCGTCAAACAAAACCAAAATTTAATATCAATTATGAAACATTTAGAAAAGTTACCGAATTTAATAGATTTGAAAATAGGTTGAAATGATTTGATTGGTAAAGATGTTTATGACATAACTTCTTATACCAATTGTTATATAACTACTGATGTCATATCATTTATCGACAATTGTTTGAGTATTAGAAGAATTGGTATTTATTATTTAAATGAAAAAAATATAAAGGAAGCTATTATTGAAGAGTATATTCAGTCTAATAATAGAAAAATAGTTTTCAAATTATTTTTACATCACAATACATATTATAGACTTTTTTGATACATAATATTGATATTTTAAAAAACAATGTTTAATTCATATGATCATAGCGTTAATTATTATAATCAATTTTCAAATTTTACTGGAAATAATTAATTTTTAGATTTCATTGTCAAAATAAATTAATATTTGAATATGTTTTTCTGGCTCCTATTTATTTCGTTAAATTATAAGAAAGGGATGAAATTTTCATTAATTATACAAAACATAATTCATTGACAAACAATCGGTGAATCAATTGTAAACTTTATCTTCGGTGCGAAATATAACAAAAGCCATGTCTCCGTAAGTGAACGCTAAATCCTGGTGACGGAACCAAACCGTAGAGAATGAATTCAAATGACCGATAGTGAGACCGAAATCGTCAACTTTATACTTATCTTTCAATGCCCACATAATGTCGATCGCATAGCTATTGTAACAGTTTTGCGTTCCTAACAGAGTGTGCGGACAACTATACGTTGTGTTTGTTTGCATTATAACGTGCTTTGCTGTTTCCGTGATTCCATCGACCATAGAGTTATTGTAATTAAAGTTCGAAAGAATAATGAGCTCTGACTGACGAGCTCTATCTAGTGTTGAGTTAAAATTTTCCTGAAAACAACAATTCAGACATATAGTCATAATCTTAGAAAAACTGGTTTAATACAAACCACGTCTGCAATAGAGCTTGTTTTAAAAAGCGTTATGAATACTGAACGAAATTTATAGTTGAATGATATGTAAGTATTCTGAGTTCGAGAGATATTTATTAGATTAATGGGTTCGTTAGTGACAGTAGCGATCCATTGACTGCCATACTGTCTATTAAACGCATTGACTAAGAAATTGGATATATTGCTGTTCGACATATTGTTCACTAACAATATGTATACGGAATCCAATGCATTATTTTTCATTTCTTCCAACATTTCATTTTCATAAATCGTAAATCCTCTCGTATCGCATGATATAAATTGGTTATTAACCAGAATTGTTATGAATAGGATAATAATTTTATTGAAGAACTTCATTTTTTAACAAATTCAATAACAAAAATTTTAAAAAATATCACGCACAGCACACTATAATAAAAACTAATATGGATTTGTCTTTATATATATAGTGGCATCAATTTCATAATCTTAATTCTATGTGAAAAGTTTAAGATGTTTTACGTGACATCAAACCATATAAAATAATAGCACTGTATAGGATTATTTATCTATAATTGCAAAATTTTAAAACAAAATTAGCACATATTAAGTTAAACTCAAGAAATGTTTTAAAATTTTTTTATCATTCATGGAAAATTAATTAAATACTTTTCCCAAAATTATACAAAGATTGTTCTATAAAAAATACAGAGTTTTAAAGCAATTATTAGAGTTATTAGAGTTTAATGTAAATATAAATTAGGTAACTCTTATCCCGTTTAGATGTTATCTATTTATTTATTTTAACTGAATTATATAAATTTTTATTCATTATTAAAAAAATAAACTTGAGAGCCGAGAATAATCGCTATTAATTTTTTGTTTTCTCATTTATGGATAATATTTATTATTATGCAACTCTTTATGCAATACAAATATAACAATTAACGATTCAAAATACCATTTCATAATATATTAATTTATAGTTAGCAATAATGAGTAAAATTACGAAATTTTACAATCCTAAGACAGCGTTTGAAATACAATAAATTCTAAATTCCCTAAAGTGAACGTTACATAACTTGCCTGCCAAAACGAACCGCTAAATGAATTGATTTCACCGATTATTGCCACCCAATGTTCGCCACCGATTTGTCGCCGAAACGCGTTCATCAAATCATGGGAATAAGCGTTGTAACAATTTTTCGTACCCAATGTAATCTCAGTACAGTTAAACACTAATGTTTTATCGCTACTGATAACCTTTTTGCTTATTTCGATTATCTGAGTGATTACCGAATCGTTATAAAGAGATTTGGTCAGTATATTCACTTCAGATTTTCTGGCAAAGTTAAGCGTTTCATTGAACCGATTCTGCATTTATGAGTACAAACTTTAATACTTTTTTGCCTTATTTTTTGTTACTAACCGTTTGTGACTTGAAAAGTCTTATGTAAACCGATTTATAGGAGAACCAAATTAGTGTATTTGCTTCCGCTTTCATTACACCAAAACTTATTTTACTGTCGGTAACGATACATATCCATTCGTGACCGTATAAGTTATTAAATGAATTAATTAAATAACTCGATATTTTGCCAATCGTTTCGTTATTAATTAATAGTACGTATGCTGAATCGAGTGCTTTGCTTTTTATTTCGTCTGGCATTTGGTTTTCCCAAATAATTAAACCATTTTCATACGATTCACATAATGCATAGTTTGTGAAGATTACGCAAGAAAAAAATAATAGAAAAATAAACTTCAATAAACTATTCATTTTTATATAAATAAATAAAAAAAAATCTTTTTGAGCTTATACTAATAAATTTACAATTACTGTAAAACCGAAAAGAGATAAATTGTTAATCTTATATTTTATGTGCAGTATTAAACATAATAGAGAACATCTATTACCGGCTCGTGTTTATTACGTTAAACTCTAAATTATCTTTAGTTATGTACGATTATATTATTTTAATGATTAAAAACTTAAGATAAGTTTTAAACCATCAAAACTAATGTGAAAAATATTGTGTTTTAAGAATATTTTTAATTATGATTAATAAACACGTTAGCATTTTTCTCATATCTATAACCCGTTTAACTAAATTATTTATTGAATTTCACCTTTTTATGTTATTTATAATTAATTTTAAATGTATAAATTTAAAAATGATCGATTATAAATTGTTAAAAGGATTATGCAAAATCCTATTTATTTTTCTTAAAGTTAAGTAAATACGCTTTTAAATGGTATATAAGCTATAATAATTAATTTCCATTTTGTATTAAAAATATTCTGTGAAATGAGTTTATTTTAAGTTCTTGCTAAACCTATAGTTTATTAATCGTTATATAATTTGATCAAACAGTTTAAAAAATAGTTTGGAAATACGTATCGGGTGTGACAATCGAATTGAGAAACTCTGTGTCCATATAATAGGTTTATACTGGCGTTGAGATATTTAAAATATTATTATAATTCATAACATTTTTTATAAGAGATAAATTATTGTTTTAATTAAACACTCGATTCAATTTTTACGCTCAGATTATAAATTTCTAATTTAATTTATATTAAGTAAGAAATATAAAAAATTAATTGTTTATTGCAAAAATTTGTTATTATTTTTTGAATAAAATAAGTAATGCTTTAATCACATGAATTTAACGTTTCAAAACAAATGCAAAATTAATGACTTAATATTCTGAATATTATTTTTCTAGTATTAGACTGAATATACTCTTCAATAATAGCTTTTTTAATAATTGCTTCTTTTGAATAAATTCCAATTTTTCTAATACTTAAACAATTGTCGATAAATGATACGATAATATCGGCAGTTATACCACAAAGATAATAGTATTCTCCAATCAAATCATTACAACCAATTTTCAAATCTATTAAATTCATTAACTTTTCTAAAAGTTTCATAATTGTTATTAAATTTTGGGTTTGTTTGGCGCCAACAGAAAAGATATCAATAGACTTTATTTGTGGTAAATATATATGAATGTCTACGAATTGCTTTACATTTATACCTGAATCAAATTCATCTATTTTCAAATGAGTTAATTGAATGCAATTTTTTAAGAATTCAAAATTTTCAAAATCATTACATTCAGTTAAAATTAATTTTTTAATCGCTTGAAAGCCATTAATAGAGGTAATATTTACTGTCAAATCCAAATTAAATTGTTTTAAAACTTTTAAACGCAAACATTTCAAACCAATAAGTTTTATTAACTGAATACAGTTCTCGTCATCGAAATTAGAAAATCCACAATAAAGATATTCAATATTTACAAATTTTGCCAAATGTTTAAGTAAATCAAATTCTATGTCGAAACCAATCCAAACTTCAAGTGATTTCAACTGAAGTTTAAAACAATCAGCAAATGTTATAAATCTTTCATCTTCGATACAGTAAAGACCAAAACTAGTGATATTACTGCCAATATCCGAATTTTTCGCTAAAGTATTCAAAGTTTCAAAGTAACGATCAATTTTCCAATTACAATATATTGATTTAAGTTTTGGACAAAATTGTATCGATCACTGGCGCATAAATTATAAGCGATTCCAACATTTTTAAACTTTTTTCTGTAAATTTATTCCAACAATCGAGTGATATATTGGACAGATTATAGATAACTAAAAACTTTAAATGTTTGCACGCATTACTGATCAAATTAATTATTTCTTGGCAAATATAATGGCAATTAATAATTAAATGATTAATATTCAAACACTTATTGATCACATATTTCAATAAATCTATATTTAATCTATAATTATTTACATCTTTGCTTTTCTTTATTATTAATTTAGTAATAATTGAATTTTTATATTTTTTCCGCAAATTAAACGAACTAAGTTTACCATCCGATAACATAATTTTCGTTTGCTTTGTGAAGATTAAGTGATTTAATTGTTTGTTAACGCATTGCAAACGAAAACAATCACTGATTGAGGAATAACTTAAAATCACTTCACACAAGTCATCCCCAAGTTAATGGCGGATATGTTCGCTGAGATAGGAAAAACATTGGTGGCATCAGTAGAGAAAGCAGTCGAGAAGACATTAAGTGCAAACAAACCAAATCGAGGAAGTAATCGTTACCGCGATAGACGAAACTATAACAGTCGCAACGAATCTGGCGAACCAAAGTGTTGGGAGTGTGGGCAAACCGGACATGTCGCTCGCTTTTGCGAATTCAATCGTCGACCAACCCGACCAAACAGTCAAACAGCTAATGCTGAGATGAAGCAAACGGGTCAACCAGTTGGAAATAATCGAAACGACGCGTCAACTCGCAATTCAAACAATGTTAGCAACACGGCTGTCAAGTCCAAAATTGTCTATAATGTTAGCGAAGAAAATATTGGTGACGACATCGTATGTACTGCAGTGTCCGACGTGTTAACTTACACTGATATTTGGATTAATGACGTGAAAATACAAGCGCTTTACGACACAGGTTCTGTGGTAACTATAATGAATAGCGACTTGGCGAATAGTATCGGGTTAGCAATTGTTCCTTATCGGGGTAATCCACTGAGTTGTGGAAATCAGACTATTTCAGCGTAACGGGAGAGTCCATGGCAACTGTCAAATATCGACACAGTTTGAAAACCACAAAATCTTTGGATGTGCGCATAGTAGTTGTAGAAGACGCGATATTTCAAATGATTGTTGGCAACGACTTCCTCAAACAGATTAACCAAATAATTGTCTGGGACACAGGTTGTGGCGAGATTAAAATAACCAAACAACTTATGAATGTTAAGATAGCGGATAAACTCAAGGATGAAAGACGGGTTGTCCAAAATGCCGAAGCAATAACCGCATCAGCGCGTTCAAGTATGCTAACCCGTGCAAGTGTTGCGCAAAAGAATGTCGATAAAACATTTGTTGGACTAATCTCATGCGAAGAGGCTTATAATCATAGTGGTTTATTATTAGCTAACTCGTTGGTTAACTTCAAGCAAGAGGAAGCACGTTTGGAAATGATGAACGTAAATCCGAATGATGTTAGCCTTGATGCCGGCACAGTTCTGGGTGAGGTGGAAACTGTAGAGGAGGTTAGAAGTGTAATTTGCAACCACCAAAAAGCGCAAGAGAAAACAATTATGGAAACTGAAGATTTGTTAATCGATGACGGGCCAATTCCGGTTAACGAGAAGCTATCCCGTGCAAAAAGGGAATGCATTCGAGAATGTATGTTCATGGAGAATGATATTAAAAAGGACAACAAACCCGTTCAAAAGCTACCTTATCGATACTCTATTACTCAACACGAAGTGATGAAGAGACAGTTTGAAGACTTGAAACATTTGGGAGTTGTTCAAGAAAGCGATAGTTCGTGGAGTCCATCCGTCGTTCGAGTCAAGAAAAAGGATGGTGGAGTGCGAATGAGCATTTTACGACTTGAAGCAGTGTTATCACATTTATTCCAATACGGGCTAACCGTTAAGCTATTAAAGTGTTTGCTGGCAGCTGTTGTCTGCGTTGTGTTCTTAGGACATGTTATCAATTTGGAAGGCATTAAAATTGATCCGGTTAATGTTAATGTGATTTCGAAGTTTCCGACACAAGAAAAACTTGTATCAAGTTTTATCGGGATAGCCGGTTACAATGGTAAATTCATCAAAGACTTTTCTTCGATTGCCGAACCGTTATCACGACCAACGAAGCCTGAGATAAAATTAGAATGGTTAGAGGAACAGGAAACAGCGTTCAATACGTTTAAGGAAGAGCGTGAGTTAGCCCAAGTGGAAATTACACGGGCTAACACAATAAATAAGGTTTATTTTGATATGCGAAAAAGACAGGTCAACTTTGAAGTTGGAGATCAAGTGGTCGGTTACATACCGGTTCGAAAGAAAGGAAAGTTCAAGAAACTTATGCATCGTTACTTCATTCCATATTTGGTCGACGAGAAGGTGTCATCAATGGTATAACGGGTTAGCTCGATAATCAGCAAACCCTTCACCGACACTATTGGAATAAATCGACTTAAACTGTACTCCAAGAGAAAAGAACCGATGTATGTGTGTGAAGAGTGTGAGAGCATTGAGAACTACGACGAATTAAAATTGCATCACTCGACGGACGAACTTGAGATGGTAGAGAAGGTTAACGACGAGTTGGTCCATGAAAATGAGATATTGCAGCTTATAACAGATATGGCAACACCGGATATTCCTCACGAAATAAGCCGCCGAAATGATGAAACTCTACTTCGTCGGAATGATCGGTATCGCAGTGCGTCAAATCGTCATAACTTATAATTAATTGTATTGTTGGGGTTAGCCCGTGTTAACGATTATTTAATCATAACTTTTTGTTTGTTCTTAATTTGTTTTCTGTGTTTTATTATTTATAACTTAACCTTTAACTTAAATTTGAATGATTAATTTAAATATTTATGTTGTTTAGAATTGTTTGCGCTATAATTTCTATTAAGTTATCCCGTTTGTGTTTTATTTAGTTTAAGTTAACCCTTTGCGTACTAATATAAACTAATTTAAGTTAACCCGTGGTTACTCACTGCATGTATTATGTGAGCAAACACGTGTATCGCGCTAACCCGTAAATAATTTAAACTAATTTAATATAGAAAATGTTTACAAAAAGAGACTTTTGTTTTTATTGCCGCCGAAAATTGTAATGATAGAGCATGCGCTACGCGCATGCCCAATAGAGTTCTTGTTGGGCAGTGTTTGCGTTCAGTCGCAACT
>JAQGAW010003699.1:0-12058 GCA_034698025.1 Phthiracarus crinitus | reverse complement strand
CCACAATCCTATCTCATAGAAGTGATTGCCAGCATTTTCTATGATCATATATGGCGGCAATGGTTTACTTGTATCAATTTTTCGCATATTATGATCATCAAAATTTACAGATTAATAAACTAAGTTTAAAAATATTTAAAAATTACTTATTAAAATACTTTAAAATAATTTATCCTAATATTTATTGAAAATATTTTAAATATAAATCTTTAATGTACGGTAGTTTCGTAACTACTTCTCAAATACTTAATCAATAATTAATTGTCAAATTGCTTATATATATGGCATTTATAACATTAATTTTTAAGTATTTTTAAAATGATTAATTTGCCTAAAATTCAAAAACTGATTAATGTATAACGAAATAACCAATATTTTAAAAATACCATAAATTATGTTAATAACTTTTGACTTTTAAAAAATCTTTCAAAAAACAATGATATATTATAGAAAATTAATTTTTATATTCATAATTCAAACTAATAAGTTTAGTTTGTATTAAAAAAATCTTTGAGAAAATTCTAAAATAAACACTTTTAAAAAGCCTTAAGTTTTATTTTAACTATTATTAGTCATTTTAATCAATCAATTAACTTCTATTTCACGCAACATTATTGTTGAAGCATAAGTTCCAGTTTATACAAACTTAGAAATAATAAAAGCATTAATCATTCTAAATATAAAATGCATTAATCAGTAAAATTTTGCTAAAAATAAATCTATGAAATTTATTTCTGTAAATATTACAACCAAATTCATTATTAGTTTAAATTGAAAAATAAATATTTTTGTATTAAAATTTAAAATAAAATTTTAATTTTACAATTCATTATTGTAATATGAAATATTCAAATAAAAAGGTTTTTAATGAAATTTAATTTGTTTATGTAATATATGACACGAGAATAGTTATTGGTTAACCTTGAACTTCTCACGCATAATCAGTTGTTATTGTCTTATTGTAATCTTTCATGCCATTTACCTTAAGCTATATTTCACGCGAATACATAAGCATAGGAAGCATAATTGTAAAAATATATGGCAAACAGATATCCTTAAACAACGGTATCGTAAACAGTTATAATTTATATAGAGTAAGCATTCTTGTTATAGACCTTAAACTTGCTAACAATATTTCTATTTCTATATTATTAATTTGATAAGTCTGTTTTTTGCGGAGATATTCTGACCAAATGGTAATAGTTAGGTGTACACCCTAAATGAGAAAATTGTTTCCCCCGATCTGAGTGACTCGGGAAAAATAGCGAAAACTTTAGGGGAAGTTTAGGGGGTTTAAAAGCGGGTACAAAGCCCATCAATTTGTTGTTGATAAGTTCAGTGCTTTACATCTGAACATGTTTGTATTATGCGTGCAACTTAAGAGTAGAAATTATTTTATTGAATGTGGAAAAATGCTAAATAAATGAAAGCCAATCAAATAAAAGTTATATACGTATGATTATTACATTGCGTTTAAATAACAAAGTTTTAAGAAATATAATTTAATAAATATTATGTTCGTTAAAAATTGCACAATTGTTGATTCCATCATTTAACCAATATTTTGATTGAATTTTTACCACATAACGTATGCATTTCTGCCAATATTTATCATTAATTAATTTGAATGAATTTTCAATTAAAGTTTCAAATTCTAATTTTTTTAAATTGTAATTATGCTTTGATGTTAAGTTTTTAAATTGAGCCCAAATTAACTCTATAGGATTTAAATCGCAGTTATATGGGGGGAGTCGAAGAGATATATGTCCAGAATTTACTATAATGTTGTCAACGTTATAACTAGCAGTGTTAATGTTATTTTTTACAAGTTCTAAATATTGAATTTTACGCAAATTTTGTTTAAAGTTAATATTATTCGCTGTTAACCATTCTTTAATTACTTTTACAGTTGAACTTTGTGTGGGAGGTTTATTATGCTGTTTTGTATGGATTGAGGCATTATCATAAACTATTACACTGTTTTGAGGAATATTAGGCAGAAGTTGTGTTTTCAACCACAATTCAAACTTTTCACTCTTAATTTCACTGTTCGTAAATATTTTTAGAGAATTAGGTATAAAACCATTTAAACAGCCTGCGTATATAATTGAATAGCGCGTTCCTTTGCCAATAGAATATTTTAAGCGTAACTTTTTTGACTTGTTAATGGGTCTTAATATTTTATTTTTTAAATAATTATTATGGAGATAAGTTTCATCTATAAACACAAATGTTGAATTTAGTTATCTATTTTCAATGTCTCGTTTCGCGATTAGATATTTTATACGTTTTCTTTTAATGTCAATTCTTTCTATTAATTCTTCTCGAATAATATTTTCAGATTTGTTGTATTTGTAACCCATTTGTTTGAATATTTTATAAAATGTTCTTTTACCACAATTTTTAAAAGTTAATGATAAACTTGATTTCGCATTATTATACACATCACTTATGTTTGGAAATATTTTTTGTTGATAAAAATCAAATATTATATCATCCAAAATGTTATAATCACTGTTTGAGAACTTATATTTAGGTGTTCTTAATCTAGATTTTTTAGGAGACACGCACTTACTTTTAATAATCTTATAAATTGATGCTGGACTTAGATATGTTGGATTTGTTATGTCTTTGATTATTGCACTTTTTTTTAATTTTTAATTACTATATGACAACACATTATATCTATTTTTCACTATTTGTTTCACTTTTTTTGATATAACAATGCCAGTTCCCCACTTAATATTCTCCTTATTGCTCATTATAATCACTTAAATTATAAAATTTAATATTAGAAACATATATCACAGAAACAAAATATATATTTTCACATATACAAAAATCACGTTTATTGTTTATTGTTGTTAAAGCTGGCGCTCAAAATCTCAATACAATATTTTAAGCAAACATCCCTAACAATTAAATTTATTTCTACTTTTAAGTTGCCCGCATAATACACGCATATTGGCATTCAATAACTTTAGCCTTCAGTTCAAAAGTCAACGTTTACCTCAAAAGCCACATCGAATATATGTCTCTATTAACGTTTTAAACAGAAAAAAGGGGTTAACTTAAAGGCAGCTACGAGTTTAAACAGTGTTTAAAATTTTTTAATTTTATTATGTTTAAATTTTAGTTGTCAGCTTTAGCTGCCATAAGCTACGCTCATTATACTTAAATAGACAATAAATGTATTGCTTATGGTTATCTAATTACGCTTCACAAACCATAGGTGTACTGGGTGAGGTCCGGGAAGTTCCGGTTGGGGTAGGTGAGGCGACCGGGGAGGTGTTCGGGTGACCGGGGTGAGGTCCGGAGTTGACGGGGTGGCTGGGGTGGTTGGGAAGGTCGGGGTGGCCGGTTTGTTGACCGGGGTAACATGGAAGGGGTCAGTGGTTGGGATTAAGTTGGCAGGTTTGAAATCTTATAGTTCAGGGTGTTGTCTGGTGGGTTGGAATGAGGTCCGTTTTGGTCGTAGTGGTGTCCAGGTTGGTTGGGTCAAGGTCAGTTTGGGAGTGAGTCAGGTGTGGTTAGTGTTGTCATTAGTGCGGTATGGCTTTGTCAAGATTTTAAAAAATATTAATTTTAAATATTTATTCTTAAATTATTACTTTACTTTAGTTACCGACAAAGGCGAGCTTTATTTTTAGTGTACATTAAAAATAGGATACCCCTTATTATTGTAACCAACATATTGATAACATCCGTGCTATGTATAGCATTAATAACATATCTAATAGCTATAGTTATCAATCCTCTTACAATATTAGTCTACTTAATACTTCTAACAAGTCACAGCTTAAGTCAAGTTCTAACATATCCCACTAACAATAGCGTAAATTCTTTGATAACATATAAAATGATTTACAATAATAAAAACGAACACAATTTTAGAAAAATATTGTTTAACTCTCAGTAATCTTATAAAAAAATAATCCTTTAACCGCTTCTTTGACAATACGTCAAACTTCGCGATAACAAAATAAGTATTATGAAAGTTAACCACTTCGATAAATTATGACCTCAACTCCTCTCAAAAAAATTAACATCTCATTATTTTGTCTTTCAATCATATTAAACATTTCATTTAAAACATCGCACAAATTATTAAATTTATTTTATATTTATTTTCTTTAGCTTTAATATTATTAATTACTGATATTTTCATGCGAAGGAAAAATTTCCAAGTTCTTTGATTTTTCTTTTCAAAAATTTAAATTTAGAATTATTCTTTAACATTCTTTTATAATAATTTCATTTAAAATCATAAAATGATTTATGTTAATAGTTAATAAAATAACTACAGCTTTATATACACTTGTTTTTAGAGCATATTTTCATTAAAAAATTTATTTACAAAATTCTTTGAGAAAGATTGAAATTTTTTGAATTTATTTAAGAAAATTTTAGAATAATTCTTTAAGAATAATAAAAACCTTTAAATTTCTATTATCGAAGATTATTTTATCCCTTGACTATTAATTACCATATTTTAAAGTAAAACTTAATTCTAATTTAATATAAAATAATTAAGCGGGAAATTATATTATACTTATATGCATTTCCTGTTATACGTGGTCTAAGAAATGCTTAATATTAAAATTTTGATTACTAAATATTTTTATTAATATTTAACTTATTTAATTTAGTCTAATATCTCTAAACGCTAATTACATGAAACCATGTGCTTTAATCTTTAGTTTACAATCACAGAAACTTTTATAATTTTTATTGATGATTATTGTAATCTTTTAGATTAATTTTAAAACTAATGATGAGTATAAGCTCAAGTTCAGACAGGTTAGCATAAGATAACTCAAGCTCAATGTTAAGCTCTATAATCCATTTCTTTAGAAAAACAATATCATCAGAAAAGTTCTAATAAAATTTTTATTAATGAAAATTAAATTTTAATGTTTGTTTAAATTGAAAATTTAGAAACTTTAATTTATAATTAAGATCAATACTGATATATTTGGGAGGTTAAGCTTTATAACTTAAAATCATTCCAAACGATGATTTTTGCGACTCTCCGACTCCTCTCAAAAGTAACATAACTTTGATTACTTTTCATTTTACTCTAGCGATTGCTATCGCTTTCAAATATTATTTTTCGAAATTTATAATCTATTTTATTCATATTTATTTTCGTTTAGATATTCAAATTAGTAGATTATTAGTCAAATAAGTTTATGATAATTTTTGTACTTTAAATAATATGGATGCAATAATTAACAAACGAATTTTATTTTACTAAATAAAAGCGCGCGAATTCACACAAAAGCGAAGCGAAAATGATTAAGAAAAAATGTTATAAAATGCGAATATAAAAGCAAAAAACGTTATACATTCAAACACACTAGTATTAAGAAATCACACATAACTAAACATAAAAGTTCACACATATGGTTTCGTTACACAAAACTGTTAAGAAAACAGGCAAAACTTTTAAAAACTTTTTAATAAACATTTCTTATAAGCTTTAAATTTTGTATCAAATTAAATGTTAATTATTTATATCAACTTTTTTCAATCGTATTCTACTATTATGTAATACTTTTTTAAAAAATTTATAACTTTAGTATACATACACATACATCACATTTCACAAATATTTATTTACTATTATTTTTTTCGTGGTTCAATATTTATATGAATATTTTCTAATTTAGGAAAAAATAATCTATTAACTTTTGTAATGTGTTTTAATGGTTTTTAATTTTAAATTATACTTAAATTATTTTTGATTTTTTCAAAATAATTTGCATTTCAAAAATTTAATATAATAAATTAAATATTAATTTCATTCATATTTTGTTTGCTTTATTAAATTATATTCAAATTGCAAAACTGTACTCTTATAAATACATGGACTTATACATTATTTACAAAAATTCCTCCTCAAAACAATGGGCTGAGTTTGCAAATACTTGATTTTTGTATTTATTGTGAATTATTTTAATTTGGTGTTGTTTAACTGAAATTTTTAATTTTACTTTTCTTTTACATTTTCTTTTTAAATAATATATTATATTTTCTTTTTAAAATATATACCATATATTAAAAATTTGAAACATATTTTATTCTAAATTATGATAAGCTTGAAAGCGTCATATACGATGATTTGTGCCTATTTTAATCGATTTGACCACCGTTTATATCGAACAGAATTTATTTTTTAACAATTCGTTAATAAATAAATGTATTTACATTTTGTTTATTATAACTGTTATTTATCAAAATATTCTATCGTATTTTTATACTCAATAATTTCTGAATGTTAATTTGGGTGTTGATCAAGTGCCGTAAATCGAAAAATTATTCGTTTTTGGTTTGATTATATAAAAATTAAAATTATTTTTATTATTTTGTCCAGAAATTACTTCCTTTTTATAACTGGTTACATGTTTTAATTCTTTCTCACTTTATTTCACTTTTATTAATGTACATTTAATTTGTTAAAATATATTAAAAAATAAAACTAAAGATGAAGTCTTAATAGTTTAAATATTTATTACTTCATTGTCGGCAACTTATAATTGAGTTGAAAAATCAACCGATATATCAAATGTCAGCAACCTTTTAAATAGTAAGCGTCACATAGTTAAACCACTTGTTATCCACAATAGAAACTGTTAGATATATAGAAAATTATTAGAGATATATAATTTAAAAAGAAAACCGAAATTCCTTTTCTCTTTATTCGATGGTAAGAGTTACGGCCATTTAAAAACATGGAGGATCAGAATGGCCTTTTAAAATTGTCATTATTTTATCAAGAGATTTCTAAATAAGATCCACAGAAGTGTATATTTTGAGAAAAATTAGTCCAGAATTGTAACAAAGATGTTTTTGTGTTGTTAATATTTTATCAAATAATATTTTGAAAAGAAAGTTATACATATTTGTCTCTTAATAGTGATATCTGATATATAATTTTTCCGTAAGCAAATGATATGGATGTTACAATTTTTCCATAGTTTGCCTTGTTTCAGATATTGCTATAATAAGTTATTGTAGTGAAAACTATAATTTTTTTCACAATTTTTTCATTTTTTATTATTGAGTAATAGACCTGGTGTAGTGTACCTGCTGAAATATCATTAGCACGCTTTAATTATAATATCATCAAAAGGATGTTTTTAAGCATATATTATATTACTTGGCGAAAATTTTGACCATTTGATTCGGTTTTCGCGCTTCCAAACTTAACAACTATATTATTTAAAAAATTGAAAATGGTATTCGGCAAAAAACACACCTTCGTCCAAATTGAAATTTATATATTTTTTACACCATTCTTGCCGTTATTTAACATTAAAATCGGTACTTTTTGCTCAAATAAATAAAAACTAGAGTTGTTTAATGAGCGGGAAACTGTCCAGCATAAAACTATTGGGCAACATCTCTTATTAACAACATTCCCAATTCGATTCGATGACAATTTTGTTCCTCTTATCTTGTGTACGAGTCTTGTCTAATAATTCTATGCGTCGCCGGAATATTTCCTGTTAATCGTGCCTTCTATCCAAATTTTGTGTCATTAATTTATGAGCAATCGTATCTCTTTCTTGTTCCTATTGCCTTCTCTATGAGTCTTGTCTCATTATCCAATGGGATGTCCTATTTCTTTTCTTTTCCTCGTAACTTATATCAGAGTCTTGTCTCATAAATATATGCGCCTTCGTATTTCTTTCCTGTTCCTCGTGTCTTCTGTGAAAGTTTTTACTAGATAAAGTATGTGCCTTCGTAGTGGTTATCCATAGGTAGTGGCATGGCCATAAGTAGTGACAAAGCCATAGGTAGTGGTATAGGCATTGGTCGTTGCATAGCCATATATAGTGGTATAGATGCCATTATAATTATAAATTATCGGCGAGATCCCTTTTTTAATATAAAAAATCGTTAAAATACCTTAATAAATAAAAATAAAAAATTCCTTAATTAATATAAAGAAGTGCTTGTCACGTGACCTGTCTACATACAGACAGACAGACAGAAAGACGGAAGGACGGAAAATCCCATATCGATATATCTGTCAAGTAAGATAAAAAATTTTCATTCATTTGAGTTTTAATTTTTAGGACACGTGAATGTATGCCACGCTTTACGTAAGTGAAAAAATATGTTAATTATAGGAGTGAATCAACATACGAAATAAAGCACTGAAATACGCTTTAATAACTACTTTATTATAAATGTAATTATAAGTGATAACGTAATTTCATTATTGAAAGCAAAACGTGAAGTGTAGAGATGTGTACATAACATATAATAGTTCTACGAAATTAACCGCTACCTTCGTGTGAAGAGGCGCTAATGCGCTCACTATCGCGTCGAACTCTTTTATGGTGAAGATGGCATAACTTATATGTTTTGCGTAACAATGAGTAATGGTAAGTAAGGCTTTGATAAGTGAAAACATTAAGTGAACTTATTATGACTTATTAATATTAAATGTATTGATTATTAGTGTATTACATACTATGAATAGGAATGACTAATAATATATTATTAGATAGGGAAATGAAACATTAATAGTGTAGTGACTTAGGGTCACATACAATACACCAGGTTTCGGTTCAAACATCTTTTAGTATTGTTAAAAGTAGGTATTTTTTTGTAAAGGCGTAAAATATTTGTTGGGATCGGAAATTTTCGGCCTGGAGTTAAAAGAATGAACGTTATATTTTGTTATTATTTTGTTATTAAACTGTAAATTAAATTCATATAATCTAAAAATTACACAATAAAGTATACGTTATTCAATTGTATGTTAATACTGATATTATTTTGTGTGATGTAATGTTTTTAAATGCTTATTTAGGAATATGTTGTTACTGCAAGTTTTGATTTATTATCCAATTCTCTTTAAATAAGTTCATAAGTAAAAACTTAGAAAATAATTATCTTTTTTTAATGGAACAAAAAATGAATAATTATTTTAAATTTTCATAGCTATTAGGTTATGTTAGCTTAATATATTTTTTAATAACACATTTTAATAAAAAGTAATTAAACATTTATAAGCTTAATCGAACATTGAAGAACATATATGCCTAAAAAATAAATAAAAAGATAGCTTTGTACATTATAATTTAGTAGATGTATTCAGAATAATTAATACTTATAAGACTATAAACAGACATGGATATTTTGGATTAAAAACTTACAAATCTTGGTTGTTATATGCGAATAATCAGTTCAATTTTTGGTAGTTATCAAAATATTTTTTTTTCAAGTGTAAAGTTATTTTTAGTGTGTGACTTGTTTTTAGATAGCTCTTATTGATCTTCTGGACTATAAAATATTTATAATTTTAATTGGAATTAAAACTTTATGAAAATAATTTTATTAAATTTCATAAGCATCACAAAATAATATTTTTTACCAAATTTTACAGTTAATATTTGTAAAATTAAATTACTTTTTTGGGTATTAAAATAAAAAATTTGCAATATAATTTAAATTAAATCTGCATTTTTATTCAAAAAAAATAATATATATGTAGATTTTTCTAACTATAGTTTATAGGTTTGGGGACATAATCAATGTTTTATAAAATTTGGTTGCTATAAAGAATTTTATCAAGTTTTGTTTGTTTGTGGGGGAAATTTAGAAAATCCAAAATATTCGATGTCTGACACATTAATCTAAAATTAATAAGCTTTTTTATAAAACTTTTATGACCATATTTTATTTGATTTTATACTTATAGGCAAATATTTTATTTATAATATCAAAGAAATAAATTAATTTGAAATGACTGTATTACTAATTGTTTTCAAAGCAATAAATTAGTACAGAATTATCCACAAAAGAAGCCAATAATTAAAAATAAATGCAGATTTAATTTAAGACTTAGAAAAAGTATTAAAGTGTTAGCATAATTTGAATCAAATAAATATAGACACTTTAATTTTAATATTTTCAAAAGGATGGTTTTAAACATACATAATAATACTTATCCCACCCCTAACCATAAACCATGACGAAATCTTTTGGTCCATTTGATTCGGTCTTTTGCGCTTACACACTTAACAACTATATTTAAAAATTTGTAAACGGGATTCATCCATAAACACAACATTATCCAAATTGAAATTTATATGTTTTTTACACAATTCTAGCCGTTATTTTACATTAATTTCTATCAAAAACGTTACTTTCTTGGCTCATATAAATATAGGCCAGATTCGTTTTATGCTCGTGAATCTGTCCAGCGTGAAAATTTTGGGCAACTTCTCTTATTAAAAACATTCCTGATTCGTTTCGATGACAATATTGGGTGTTTATTGACTAATTGTGTGAGTCGGCGCTTATCTTTAGCATTTAACTTTTTTTGCATCCATCTTCTAATGAAATGAAATTTAAAATAAAAAAAAATTTTAAGTAAAATTAAAATGTAATTATTTTTTCAAATTAATTTTAATTTTGCTTTTAAAAATAAAAAAATTTAAAAATTGAAATGGTAATTAAAATTATATTATCTTATTCATTTCGATAAATTGAAATTAAAATGAAATTGAAATAAAAAGCATTTTTAAAATTGAAATCGAAATAGTATTGAAAATAAAAAAGACTATTAATAATAATTGATATGAAATTGAAAATAAAATGTTATTGAAATAAAATTAAAGTTAAAATAAAATTGTAAATGTAAATAAAATTAAAAAAGTAATATGGAAACAACAAAAGAATAAATTCTCCTTATCAATTCTAATTTTGATTTCTTATTTTAATTTTTAGTTCAAAATCAAAATAAAATCATAATTGAAGTTTTGTCCATGTTCCTATATTTTTAATTTGATTTTTATTTTAATGTATTTAACATATTCATAATCATTATGATTGTATTTTAATATTGATTTATCAAATTCAAAATATGAAATTATTTTTGAATTAGATTTTGGTTTTCAAAATCAAAACAAAACAAAATTTATTGGAAGTTATGTTATCAACATATGATTTAATTTATGAATTAATTTGAAAAAGTTTTAAAAATCAAAAGAGAAATAAAAAAATGTATTAAAAATTTTATAAATATTTATACATTTAAAAAAATATAAAATTTAATTATAATACATTTAAACAAGTTATATACTAATTATATTAAAATATCCAATTTTAAATAAAATAATAAATATGTTATATAATTATTAATTTTAAATTTTCATAGAATAAAATAATATTGTTATAACTATGTGAAAAAATTATGAATAAAATAAATTTTTATTATAAAACTAAATCAAAAAATTCAAAAAAAATTAATTAATCCTTATTAGTTTAATTTGATACTTTGTTGTAAACAAGAATTTATTAAGGTGGGACTACTGTAAAGTCATGGATAGAATAGAGAATTATGAATTAGAGGATTTAGTAAAAAAAAGCACATAATGAGTTTTTAATTATCCAAAATCTTGAATTGTGATGTCCTTCGATTATAATTTATTATGCTCAGTGATGAATATTGACCAGAGTTAAGGCTTTCTAACTTTGTTGTGCTTTGAACACAGAAACTTTTATTATGATGATGTATTATTGTGATAATAATACTGTTGTTACAACAAATTATGAAAAAAATAAACTTTGGACCAAAAAAATTTAAGGATATAATAAAAATACTTGTATTTGATTGCTTTTATACCTGAATTCCAAATAAATTTTCAAAATTTAAAACATTTAATTTTAAACATTAATTAGCACAATAAGGTGACCAATTAACCTAGAGAAAATACAAAAATAATTTATATAATTTTAAACTTTATCTAATAAAAACTAATATTGTTTTTACTTTTGAAAGTAAAAGTAAAAGTTATGATTTTTTTTACTTTTTCTTTTCCTTGAAGTAAAAAAAAAAGAAAAGTAAAATTAAAATTTTAAAAATAGTAAAAGAAAAATACAAGTAAAATTAAAAATAAAACAAAAATTAAAAGTAAAATACAAGTAAATCTTAAAAATTAATTAAAAGTAAAATTAATATACAAGTAAAATGAAACAATAGAAGTAAAAGTAAAATACAAATTATTTTATATACAATGTCAGTCTCAGCATATAA
>JAQGAW010003698.1:0-12060 GCA_034698025.1 Phthiracarus crinitus | reverse complement strand
AGTAATGGATTACCACAGTTGACGAGCTTTACAGTTGCTGTACGGTTACAGACACTGGACTTACAGTTACTGGTTGTTACGATTAACACTGATTTACAGCTGATTGATCAGCTGTAAAATCAGTTACCACTGGAATACGTATTAAATAATAATTAAATTTGTTTTACTTTCCTTTACTGATGATTAGTTGATTGATAGTTAAGGCTTTTTGCGCTAAATGCTAAGTGAATGAATTTAATCAATATTAACAATTAACTGACACGTATTAAGTATAACTATATTTTTATTAAATGACTTGTAATAAATATATTTATTATATGCGACTTATTCGCTTATAACCCAAAATAAAAGTGATTGTTAATACATAAGAAAACATCAATTATGACTTAATGTCAAAACAAAATTTAGAGATAAAAACATTACTAGAGATAAAAACATTAAATTGCGTTTGGGGTCGGTATTGCGTACCTCAGATATATAGCAAATAAGCTAACATATTTGGCCTTTTAAAAAATATTTGGCTAACAGCCATTTAAAAAATTCATACCTATAAATTTTTTAGTGCTATTGTCATAATGAAATGAACCTATAAAGTATAATGGGATAATATTTTGTCAGATTTTCCTCCTTTTAATAACACGCATGTCATTAGACACCCCACTCTTACCCACTCCAACCTACTACTACCAACCCCAACCAACACCGACAAACCACGATTCATCCCGAATAACATTGACCTAACCGGACACCCGCCCTTCCCACCAGACACCCAACTTTCCCATCAGGACACCCCGAATCCCACAATTACATCCATCCTTCCCACCAGGACACACACACTTCCCACCAGGACACCCACCTGTAGTGAATGTGCACTACAAGTCACATCACTATAACGTATTAGTCATTATACTCTTACTGTACTTCTAGTACTCTCTAGAAGTACAGTGACTCACATTTACATTGCCTCACAGTATACATATTATTAGTCATTCTCTATCAATAGCTTAATGTATTACTTATGTATTGATTAGTAATAACTTCCTGTATTCATGTGTAATGTAAACACGTTTAGTATTCAATGTATTCTCAATGCTTCAGTATTAACATAATAGTAAAGTGTTTTGTATCTCAAATGTGCTTTATTTATATATTGATTATGCGTTACTATACTTACAATTGATTTCACTTACGTGAGTAATGCTCGTGTGTTCTTGTGGTATCTCGTGGCTATTATTCCTCAAGTGTGCAGTACCTATTATAACAGGTAAGGCACACTTTCGGTGGTAACCTACACTATTCGTCCACTACTGGACAGATGCACTACACCACCCTTCCCACCTTTACAACCACCGGACCCACATTAACACCCATTCGACCCACCTTAACACCCACCCGATCATTCAACCCACCCGATTACCCAACCCACCAAATCACCCAATCCACCCGACCACCCTGACCCCTATCACGACCCATTAATACCTTACCCTGACCCAACCATGCCCTATCCACCCATACATTATCAGAGTATTATCTGCTGCGGATAGCGGATTGTTTAAAAAATTCTAATTGCGGATCTGGTCGGATAACATTAAAAGTTCTGCAGATGAAATTAAATGTAGATTTTTGCGAAAGAATGCGGATCGGAGTTTTTCGTATCCACGCCAATCTCTAATCTGTTGTATAATTTCTCGTGAGGTTCATTATTCTACTCCAGCAATTGGTTTACTTATTCATTAAAATATATATTCTTGTAATTCGCCGATTTTATATTTACGGTAAGTCGAAATTTGCATTTGACATGTTTTTATTTGGATACACTACAAGAGGATACCAATCCAAGATTTCCCTTTAATTAATTTATATTAGTGCCAAGTGTTAATGGAAAAGCTAAAGTATAGAAGTTACAAATTGAGATACAAAAAACAAATTTTTAGCTGACTTTCTTTTAGAGAACTTCAGCTTTGAATTTTGACCATATATGTCAATATATACTTACAGATTAAATATAACCGTAATTATTTTTTAAAGAAAATCTTTAATATCATTAACAAATAAGTAAACTTTTTAATTTTAATCAAAATGGATAAGTATTAAAAATTATTATTTAATAATTTTTTAAATAAAGTCATAATAATTTTATTTGATATTTTGTAGATTTAAGAAAATATAAACCAATGAAAGATACAATCTGTTAAATAAAATTAAAAACTATCTCAAAAATTTAATAAAACTTTAATTTTTTAATTCAAGGAAAATATTTAAGTTAAACAATAATTGTTTTTATTCGCTATTCATTGCGATATTGAGTTTATTGAATAAAGAATTATAATTACCTGATAAAATTTAAAATAGTTAATAATAAACAATTTCCAACAAGAGAACCCAACTCTATTCTCGGATGTGACTTCTATTTGCAGTAATAACTGTTTAAATAAAATGAAAATATTTTTATCAATAAGATTCATAATATGTAAAAAAAATCTCAAAATTAATTTAGTATTCTGTAACAAAGTATTGCATTAAAATAAGTGTGAAAATATAATTTTTGTAAAAATTTATTTATATTTTTAAAAAGCATTTTGTTTATTATTATTCAAATATTATGGTAAATTTTAACCTAAAAATTTATAATAGATATTTTCAATTTCTTTAATTTTACATCTTTGAATTTACCAAAGAAAAAGTTAGTTTTTTAACTAATGTCTGATCATAATTATAACAGAAATGCTTATTCATTTATTTTAAAAAAATCAATATTACAATAAAGTAAAAAACATTATATTTGGCAATTTTAAAATTTTTTTAAATATACCTTAAAAAATATATTGGCTGAAAATATCTTTACTGCTATATTATTTAAAAGTTTATACGTCTTTTTAGACTCGCAATATAATAATGACGCACTGTTTAGTATTATTAATAAGATGAATATGTTGTATAGAAGGGTAAAGAAAATCATTAATTTTAATATTAACCCAGAAGTTCCATGAATTACAAAAAATAATAAAAAACATATAATTGCAGAATAAATGATATAAAGCCAGAATAAAAATGATGACCAATAGTAGTTGTTATAATCGCGTATCTCTTTATATATTTTATTTTGTATAATAAATATATGATGTAATTTCATTAAAATAACTTTTCTATTCTTTATTGCGGAGTTTTTTAGAAAACAGTTAATTTGTTTAAGTTTTAAAATAAAATAATAACATATTATATAAAAGTAGATTATTTGAGAATAAACAATAATTAAATAGTAATAAACCATAAGTCCAAACAATACACTCCAAGGAAATGCGAAAATAATTATTTGAATAAAACAACTGATTTTTGTCAATGTTATAAAGGATATCAAAAACCATATAAAAGCAATGCTGGGAAATATTCTTGGTATATAAAATAATAATTTTGCTTTTTTTATCAGCTTATAAATATATTTTGTATTTGATAGACCAATACTTTGTGGTGATATCAAACCGGATAACATTTCAAATGGTTTTCGATCAATTGGTTTAACTCCTTTAATAAAAATGCTGAAATTAATTAGCTGTGAAGATATTGGTAATATTAAGGCAATAACAGCCACTATATTGCAATGATTTTTAAAACTATAAAAGTGATTAAATTCTCCAATCATTATATAAAAGTTTGTACTCATTGTATACTTTAATGACAATGAAATAATACATTTTATATTAAATATCGTACAAACAATAAATATTAATAATGGATCACTAAATCTATATCTACTTTCATCTCCATATCTATAAAACGATAATCCAATTCTATACATGAAATTTACCGCTGGTTTTATTGCGAGGTATTTTGGTAAAACTTTATTTGCTTTAATATATCTGTGGTCAGCCATAGTACAATTGCTTTTATTGAATCTTAAATCTTAGTCAAGTGTACTTGACTTATTATTTTAAACAACTCCTACTTATGTTTTTCAACATTTATTACTCTAAGAAAATTTTTAAATAGAAATTTTTTTAACACGTATGTTCAGCAAAGTTTAAATAATTCTAACATAATAAAATATTTAATAAAGGTGCTATAGGTTTGGTTTTTAATGGTTTAAAATGGTTTAAACCGTTAATTAATGGTTTGGTCTGATTTGGTTTCTAATTTTTTAAAAATGGTTTGGTTTGATTTGGTTTAAACATTTTATGGGAAAAATCATTAAATATTAAACCATTTCAAACCGATAACGAGTTTTTTAATATTTTTAATAATTATTGCATTCAATATAATCAAAAATATTATATTTTTTCATATAAATTCAAATATTTTAAAAAATATGCTTTAAAATGTATTATTTATATAATAATAAAAGTATTATCGTACAAACTTTGAAAAGTTTTATTTACAAGCATAAATTTTAATGTTTATTAGTTTATTAAATTTGGTTTATTTGGTTTGGTTTGAAATGGTTTAGATTTTGAATTAATGGTTTGGTTTGATTTGGTTTTAAAAAAGTCAAACTTATAGCACCTTTACTATTTATAATATTTCATTAATTATTTAAAAGTTATTTTACAATTTTAAAATTAATTAAAAATTCATTTTTATTTTTAACGCGAATTTTTAAATAATTAATCAGAAATAATTTTTATTCTAAAAAGTGACTATAAAATTATTAATTTTTAAATTTTTTCTATTGTGACATTTAAAAATTTTTAGTTCACTTTGTGTCTAAAGGAGCTATTGGATTTGACATGTCCGTCTTTAGACCGGTCTTTATAATTATTAAAAAATTTTCTCTATATTAATAAAGGGATTTTTGAAGATATGAGTATATTTTAAGTGAAAAATGTTAATGTGTTCTAAAAATTAGCCAAAAATGGTAAATGAAATGTCAAAAATGAGCCAAGAATTGTTAATTAATGTGCAAAAAGAGCTTAAAATAGTATAATTTTGAGTATTAATTTTACAATTTGAATAATAAATGAAAACTCAGTTTTTGTTTTATATTCTCATATTAATTCTCATAATTATGATTCAACATTAATTATTTTCTCGTTTAATCTTATGACATTTAAAATATTTTTCTTAATGTTATATCTTGAATAAAGTATTATTTTTAAGCCATTATATTAATTATCATTCAAATTCAATCGCTTCTATTGATTTCTATATTATATTTTACTTTCCAATAATGACTATCTTTTTAATAACGAGGTATTTAAATTTTTTTATCAGTATAATTGTTATATTAGCAGTAATCTTATATCAAGAATAAAATTTCTTTGTCTGTTTCTTTGATATAAAATATATTAACAATTCAACAATTCATAATTTTATTACCAATTTAATAAGTTTTTCTAAATGAGTAGAATTATTTCAGCTCAATCAATATATATATTTAATTGATTATTGTATTTAATAAGTTTTCATAATTAAGTATTATTATCTAATTAATAGTCGATTTAAAGCTTGTAATTTAACTCATAGATGAAAATATGCGTTCTAAGCAAATATAAAGTGTTAGTGACGTTTTGTAATTCGTTTGTAAGCTACTCATTATAAGAGATGAACATTTTTAACCGTTAACTTTTAACTTTAGCAGTTAAACGGTTAAAGTTAAGGTTATAAGTTAAACATTTTATGTAAAGTCAAGTTAAAAGTTAAAACGTTTTTAACCGGTTAGAGTTAAGAATATTACAAAAGTTAACCGTTAACTTTTTGACTTGTAAACAATACTATATTTACCAAATTCTTGTTAAGATCCGAATTCAAATTATTTAACTTTATAATTTTTTTATATGTTTTGCAAATATATCTATTCAAATAACATTTAAAACGACGAATAACGAATTTAAATGATAATTTTTGCTATTATAATTAAATTTTTTTACAGATTTAAAACTAATTTACTTAATAATTAATGGTTAAAAGCTAAAAATATTTTAACCGGTTAACCCTACGGTTAAAATATTATTAATGGTTAAGAAAGTTATTAACCGGTTAAAGTTAAAAGTTAAGATTTTTGAACGAGTTAATGTTAAAGGTTAAAGAAAATCTTTAACTTTTAACCGATGTTCATCTCTAATTGGAATCATTTATAATTTTTATCTCAATTTTTAATAAAATAAATCCTAAGGATTTATTGCAAACATTGTTACCCTAGAAGATAGAATAATCATTGATAGAATTTTCTGTGCCCTTAAACTTAAACAGATTTTTTAAATTTTCGATTGGTTAATATCTACTTATTAAAATATATATTAGATGTTACTCATGTTACTCAGGTCTCCATCCCTTTATAAATTTAATGAACAACAAAACCCCCTTAATTAATATTAAGACTGAGAACGGACGGAGGGACATACTAAAATCCATAATAGTATATCTCTGAAAAAGTAAGCTACTAATTTTGGGTAACAAAATCATTATAAGATTTAAATCCTGAATATAATTGTAACAAATATTAGTTGATTAAAATTTTAAAAAAAGCTTAAATAGACCTAAAAACTATAGATTTTTGTAATGTTTAATTGACTATCAACTATTATTTTTTTAAATTTTTGCTTTAAATATACATATTTATTGAAGCATTATTCCCCAAACTTTTATCAAATATCTCTGTCACATTCTGGTTTAAGTCATTAAAACACTTTATAGTATTATCGCAATCATTCAAGTTAATTAATTTACGATACCGTTTGCCCTCTAATAATAATTATTAAACTTATGACGTCCAAAAAAGTAATATGTTTTAACAGTAAGCGAAACAATACATTTTTATGTAGAGAATTTGGAAGATACTGATACAAAACATGAACACGATAGTGCTCACAGTTATTGTTTTATTAGCCATAGCTAATGCGGTACCAGTTATCCGACAACCGGGTCGGCTACCAATGCCTGTTGCGTTACAAGAGAAATGGGGTCATTTGATGCATGACGATCCACCAGAAGTGCTAAGCAGGTATCGATATATTTGAAAAACTATATGATAGCGATTATAATACTAAAAATTGTGAGGTTCTATAGAATAATCGGAGGAACGACAGTAGCGAGCGGTGGACGCCCATATCAAGTTGCACTGTTCAGGAGTGGTAGTTTTTCGTGTGGAGGTTCATGGATAAGTTCGCGTACTGTAATGACAGCCGCTCATTGCACTTCTGGAGCGTTAGTGTTGAAACCATTTTTAGTATTTATGGCTAATATATTTAATATGATTTTATTTTATGATTTAATATTCGAGTTTGTTTCGGCTAAATTGAATATTTTTAACGGGATTAGTTATTAGTTTCTGTTTATCAAAAAATTTAATTACGAGATTAAGTTTGTTTACATACTCTACATTATACTCATCGCTTACTTTTATAAATCGAGTCAAATGAGTTAATATAGAAATAATATTTAAACTTTATTACCAGTGTTAGCGATTGATCAGCATTTAATCAATTATACATAATGTTTAGAGTTTATAATCTCAGCTTATAAATATTAATATTTAGAAATTATTCGGACGAAAAAATGAATAAATATATCATTTTTAACAATTTTTACCAAAATATTGTATAATTACCAATAAATATTTTAAAACACAGATCAGCCTCAGCACTCACAATAAGATACAATTCACTATCGGTAAACAATTCACTATCGGTAAATGGAGGTAATTCTTTGGGTGTTTTAAGCATACAAGAACACCCGCAATACAATCCATCCACACTTGACTACGATTACTCTATATTGACTCTTACTGATGCATTCGAACCTGGAACTAACGCGGCCATAGTTAGCTTAGCAAACACCGATACACATCCAGAAGGGGACTCACCATTGATTGTGTCCGGTTGGGGATTTACAGCAGCCGGTGGTTCTATTTCCCAACGTTTACTTCAAGCAAAATTAAATGTTGTGAGCAGAACCGAATGCAGCAGAAAATGGGGGTCTCATGGCTCTATTACTGATAGGATGATTTGTGCACATTCTAGAACGCAAAGCGCCTGCAGTGTTAGTGTTCATACAAATATAATTGTTAAACCGATTTTTTAAAAAATTAAATTTAAACAATTAATTCTGTTTTTGAAGGGAGACTCCGGTGGACCGCTAACAGATCGTGGCGTACAAGTTGGTGTTGTGTCGTTTGGTACGTCCACATGTCAATTAAAAGGCTTACCCAATGTGTTCGCTTCTGTCGGCAAAGTAAGACAATGGATCGACGATAATATTGCTTCGTAATGTGTAATATATATGTATATATTACTAAATAAACGCATTTTTGTAATAATAAGTCTTCAACGACTAAGTTCAATGTAAATTTTATAAGTAAAAATATAAATTTGAGTCAGTCTATAGCTATCGTCTTTATTTAACTCAATTATTTCGAATGAATTTTCTAATATGGTATATAATTTCTATCATTTTTGAAATAACACAATAGAAACTATAATATGCTGTACAATTTTTAATTAGTAATGTAATATAAGTATAATCATTAAGAATCGCCACGGTTTTACTCTAAGATTATAAAATCTTAAAGTACGAGGTTATTAGTATACAAAAAGCTCAATTGTAAACCTGAGAACTACACCTTGCCCTATTGTGCGTCAACCCTAGTATCATGTGTATAAGGATGAAAAAACCAGTACTACCGCTGTCAGTAAACGCTGTTACTCTATGTTATTAAGAATTTGTAAACAAATTTATGTTTTTAAGGTAATATTGATTTTTCTAAGCTAATATTTATCATCAATTACCCTAATCCTTTAAATACAGTGTAGTGAAAAAATAAAGCGTAACAACTTTAACATAAAATAACTTTTTAATTATTTGAGCAAATTTAATTATGTTTTTCAATATTTGCTCCTTTATTAAAATATATTTTGCGGCATCTTTTAGCCCAAGCCTTTAAAGCGCGATTTAGTAGATTTTGTGGTATAAGCTTAAGTTCGGTTTTAACTGCTTTTTTAAGTCCATTTATATTGCGAACTTTTTTTGTTGATTCGATATTTAAGTTATCCCCAAAGAAAATAATCGCAAGTCGACACAAACTGTTTGGCAACCATTCTTGTTGAGTTAATTATCTAATTTTATTTTCTTTAAGAAATTTTAAGGTCCTTTTTGCCGAATGTGACGGAGCGGAGTCCAGTTGAAATGTCACCATTCGGGTAAAATTTTGGAACATCGAATATTAGAAATGGCTTTAAAATTTTAACGATGTAGAAGTCATAATTAATATTTGATTACGCATCAATAAATCGAGGTGAGATGGTTCCATTTGCTGAAAATCCGGCTCAAACCATGACTCCTTTTGTGTGTGAATCATAAGTGAAAGTGTAACAAACAGACCAATTTTCTTATGTATTGCACGCGCCTTTTACCACCCCAATCCGACAGATAAAACCACGCTTAGTCAGTTATTATAAATTTTTTCCATCTATCCTCACGCAATCGCCAATAAAGAGGCTAGGATCTTCGGTAGCGCTTTTCACACATTTTTGGCGTTAACTTTTGTCCAATAGGTCAATTTTTTACCAGTTTGAAACCTAAATTTTTTTTAATTTGATATCTCACGAATTTTGGGATTACGTAAAGTTGTTTGGACATATGTGTTAGAGTCGAAGGATTCGGTTTTTCCACCATAATTGTAAGTTTAGAAAGTTGTTGTTTTGTTAGTGTGAACTTTCTTCATCTGTCATCAGGTTTGTTAGCTGAATTTTGGTTGTTTTCTAAATTATTTTTAATTTGGGAGATAATAGCTGCACGAACAACAATTCCTTTCTTCTTAAAGTGCTTCCGTATAACGGAATATGACCACTGAAAGTCTAAAAGTTCACGAATCAGGCCAACAATTTCGGGGTCAATTCGTTCAAACAACATTTTTGTTTACACTATTTTAACATCATAATATTATAGAGTGCAGTCTAATGAACATATGTTTAAAGATTCATCAAAATATTACTATTAGTTTTAAAGTTATTTAAATTTAAAATCGTTTCGCTTTATTTTGTCACTACCCTGAAATATATCAAAATTATTAGAAATTTGTACGCTTGTGATAAATTAAAGCCACGTTTTATAATTAGAATATGATAAGAATTTCCGTTTTAATTTAATTTAATTTCTGTAAACTGTATTATATTACTTAGATTTAAATTAAGATGTTTCAAATATAATTTTTACAAAAGAAATTTAATCCTAAGTAAAATAATACATATTGAAACTAATCGATATAAAAGGATTCTTATAATCTGTTGATTGTCTATTTATAAATCTTTTCGTTTAAGAGTAGCAACGGTACAAAATTTTAATCTCTTCGATAAAATAATTGAATGAATCTATTATAAATTAGGTATACCCTACCCATTACCATCGTTATAAAGAACAAAATATTACCATGATTCAATTTTTTATGATCGTGTTTAGTGAACATTTAAACTGATATTTTATTTTTAATAAAATTTTATGCCAGTTATTGTATTTCTATATAATTGGCTATTATTTATCTACAACAATTACTTAATACAATTAAAAAATACTGATAGCTCCACTCAGAAGTTTAGCGAACATACTTTAGCATTACGGTCTATAAAGATAGTTTAGCTAATATACCATTTACCTCTCATTTGATGTTGTTGTCAATATATGATAAAGGATGTGTATTAATGTGTATTAATATATATATTATTAGCTATACTTTAATAATGGCATTTTATGTCCATCAGATATAGTATAAAACTTTACGACCCTTCCAACAAGTCATAGATTAGGTTAGGATCTGACACATTCCACAAAACAGTACTGTCAGTATTAGGTTAGTACATAGAGTTTTACAACACATCAGCCGAAGTTCCATCTACTTTTTACTGTTCAAGCCTTATGCACGAAAAAATATATCAACAAAATGTACTTTTCATAAGACATAGCTCACTAAGAAAAACCTTCAGTATACAAAACCTCACTATTTTACAACTTTTTTAGATTCTAAAAACATTAAATTTTTAGGGCCGCCTTTAGACTTTTATTGGAAGGCAGCTCTTTATTTCATAAATTTCTTCTATCGCAAGTCTATAATTATAGAATTTTTAAAAATGTAATTTTTCCGACTTATTTAAAACCGTTTGCTATGTATCGGTTTTATAAACAAAGATCAAACACAACATTGTTAAGAAAAGAAATATTTTAAATTTCAGTCATTTATATCTTTGAAGTTTGTCGTACCATTTTTAGTTTTGATGATGCCATATGTAATTTCTTACAAACACTGCACAATTAGTTATTACAATTCCGGGAATTATATTCACGATTACAGCGACATAAATTAGAAATATATTTATGTGGCAATTCGTTTACTTTTGTTTAATATATTATTTCTTATGTTAAAAACTGATCTATAATAATGGTTTAATTTAAACCACAACCAAATGAAAAAACTAGTTCAAAGCACATATTATTAAAGGAAATTAGAGATTAAAAAACAATTATTGGTCAAAGTTTTTGTACTGGTTTTGCACTCTCTATAAATATTTTACTGTTAAGAGCTATTTATTGTTATTTATATGAATGAAGAACATTATGAAAATATGCTTTTTTATTTCTTTTTTCTCAATGGTATCGCAGTATTAATATATATTCTTGGTTTGGCGTCTAGTATCTCATTAGATACATTTAAATCATACGTTTATCTTAATAAATTAATGGCTAATATATGTATTATTAAATCTGGTTTTAGAACTAAAAACAAAGAAAATGGAAATTTTTTGATTCGATTTACATTTGAAAAAAACTATCTCTATTTAATCACATTTATTTTTTGGTGCTTTTTGCAATGAATTATTTTTTTCGCAGTAATTAATTGAAAGAAATGCAAAAATATTTCATAATTAATTACTTTCGTTACTTTGAAGTAAGTTATCTTCGTTTACCAAATTTATTAATGTATAAAAATCAATAGTAACAATGTCTAATTTTTAAAGTAAATATAAGAACAAGAAAGAGTATGAACATACACAATGAGCTCACATTATATTATATTATAAGTTAAATCAATAGGATATACCAAATATTTGTGTATTAAATATTTTTTGTCATTTTAATTTT
>JAQGAW010003697.1:0-12062 GCA_034698025.1 Phthiracarus crinitus | reverse complement strand
TGAACATATAATTAATTTAAACTATAAAAATATCACTAGTTTTGGATATGCAAATACATAAAAGTCGCGTCCCTAATGATCATATATCGCGGCCAACTTTTGCTAGAATCAAATTTTTGCATATTTTGAATACAGAATATTTACAGTTTTATATCATTATGCGAATATAGATCTTTGAAAATATTACAACATTCGTCCTTTAATTTTAAACTAAAATTTAAAATTTTTGTTTAAAAATTTTGAACAGAACTTTTTAAAACAAATTATTGATTATTGAAATTTTATCGTATTATTAATTATTTCTTCATAAAATGAATGATAAAGCGAAAAATAAAGAATTTATGTAACTATTTTACATTAACTTCGTTTACAATATATTAAATTACGAATTATCGATTAAACACAAAATTCATATATAAAATTCTAAAATTTTTTATTGTTAAATAAAATAACTAAAATTTTATTAAGACTAGTTTATTTGAGATATCAATATCAATTATGTTATTTTATTTTAAGTTTTTGGCAATTAATTTTCTATAATTTAATTATAATTTTATGGTTTTATTCAAATTTTATGGAAATATTAACCTGTTATACAGAGTTAAAGAGGTAACAAAATACAGTCTTTAACATCCTTTCCTTACTCATAACTTTTAATAAAGTAAACGACTTATTTGTCATCAATAAACATATTTATATGGATTAAGGCATTAAATAATAATAAAAAATTGACCAAATAAGACCTTAATTAAAACTTTTTTAAATCAAAAATATTTAAATTTCAATGAATAAAAAGTGTTGATTATTATTTTCTTCTGTAAATTTTAGTCTATTGCAAAAAAAAAAAGAAAACACTATTAATAAATGTAGTTAATAATAATTAAAAGATTGAAAATAATTATTAATAAAATATTTTTAAAATTATTAGATGGTGTATTAATATTTTTATTTATAAAAAAGATAAAGCACAAATGCGGTATCAATAAATCTTCAATATTTCGGGATTTTGTTGTTAGTAAGCAGTTAGTTGATTGTTAACAGATACTAAGCAAAATAGATTTTGTAGTGACTGAGAGAAACTACACCGCTGATGAAATAAGGAGTCCGTGTTTTGATTGTTTTTCTAATTATGTTTCAATTACTTTCCAAATTCTTGAAATTTATATAATCCGATTATTAACATGTATTCTACTCTAGACTTTCGCACTCATTGTTCATATAACGTATATACGTTTACTTTTACTTGCAATAATAACTAAATGAATGTTAAAACAAAGTGAGATAAAAGTATGAGTGATAAATATGAGACATTTGCGACACTACGTGAGCTATAAATGTACTCTCACTTTAGTTTAAATTACATAATCTATAGAAAGAGTTTTATTTACATGTAAGTACAAATTATTCGCGATTTTTTAAATTTTTAATAATAATTTCAACTGAACAAAATAATGGGTAATAAACACAAAAGAATTATTAAGCGCTTATCAAATAAAATTCAAACATAATACAGGGAATGTTATTAAAATTTCTTAATATCAAAGTATAACATTTTAAGTATGAAAAAGTATGTATATTATATATGCATTATACATATATAATATCAACTTAAAATTCTTTTTTCTAAATGTGTATAATCAAAAATAAAATTGTGGCTAAAAGATGAACTTTTAAGGAATTATTCTTTATTTAATTTTTAATTTGCACCAAAGTTTAGAAATAAAACCCCACTAAAAATTCATCAAATTTTATCTACAATCTTTTGATAAATAGTCTAAATATCATTGAATTAAGAAAATTCTTTTGAGTTAAAAAGCAATAAATAGTTTGAAAAAGAAAATATTTTAATACATGTTTAAACAAAATTCAATTTTTTAAACGCTAATATTTATTGAATT
Source organism: Phthiracarus crinitus (assembly GCA_034698025.1). Taxonomy (NCBI): domain Eukaryota; kingdom Metazoa; phylum Arthropoda; class Arachnida; order Sarcoptiformes; family Phthiracaridae; genus Phthiracarus; species Phthiracarus crinitus. Next base: position 10,164 of record JAQGAW010003697.1, on the reverse strand, counting down.
TGAAATAAATTTGCAAAATTTAAGCATAATTATCTCTTAAATATTTTATTCCATAACTCAAATTTGTGTCACAATTTAGGGATATATTTTTCATTTGTTTTAAAAATTTTATTCATGATTACTTAAAAATTTAATAAAAATTTTTAATTCGAGTACATTGTTATCAGTTCTTAGTTTCTAATTACGTAATTTAAAGTTTTAAGGTAATAAAGAGATCGTGCAATTGAAATAATATCAAATTTTTACAGAATAAGGTTACATATTCTATTTAAAAAAACAATCACTTTTAAAAATGAAAAAAAGTATTAAAATTAAGTGATTTGATTATATTTTTAACAGCAATTGCTATATTGTTTGCTGTTTTGTTTGAGTTTAATAAAGCATTCCAATTATCATTTTCCACTCCGTTCGGCGTATTTTTTATCGATTGAGGCAAACCATCGTGTCTTTCAATAAGTTCTCCATTAATGATAGGAATAACGACATTATCATCCCATAAAAAGTTTTGTGCGATACGAATCGCTTCGTCTCCGCTATCGATAATTAGGTAAATGTTTGACAATTCAGACGCAACTGAATCTCTTTCTTTAACAGACTGTCCAATATTTAGTGTTTGTCCGTTCACTGCTTTCATCATTTCAGGCAATATATAATACACATCAGATTAAAGCTATTAACCAGTACTTCTTCGCAGCCATTTTTAGTACCTATAAATTATAACGATTAAATAAAAAATAATTATAAATAAAGTATTTATGGTTTAATACCAGCAAATAATATTAGCAATGGTATCGATGCTAACTGTTTACCAATAGATATAAGAATATTTAACGCATTATTACTCAACGATTTACCACTACTCGCTATATAAACGAAAATGTAATATTTATCAAACAACAGATGCTGTTGTTCTTTAAACTTTTGTGCCCAATTATAAATTTTCGTAACCATTAAACGTATTGAACGAATAATTGTATTTAGTCATTGAAGTAAATTTTTCAAACTGTTTCTTAAGATTAGCGAATAGTGTTTGCGAATTTTTATCGTCTGTTTCTAAAAAGATTTCTTCGTCGCAGACTTTCGATAAATCAAACGGAAGCGGAAAGCTATCAAATTTTATTGTTACTACAGGTACGCGTTGATCGCAATAAAACATGTGTTGAAGATTGACAGTAATCTTCAGACAAAATTAATACAACAACCGATGCCTTATTAACTTTAGAACTAAATTTACGAAAAGGTTTATTTTGATCATTATCTTCTGAATCCCGACGGTCTTTATATAATGCGTGTCGGAATCTATTATTAGTAATTTTATTGATAACAGAATTCGCAGATAAACTTACCTCAAAAGAATCGTATGAACAGAAACTACTGAATGAGTGACTCGTAGACTCAATAAAATGATCATTGATGAAATCCTTACACAGTACTCTAACTTATTTAGAAAGTTTCACGAATGCGCATTGATTTGGATGACAATGAATAACAATGACGTATGTTTTTGTCGATGTAGCAAAAACGCACTTTTATACAATCATTATGCAATTAATTAGGCATTATTTATCCAATGTTTTACATTAAAGTTTTAGAGTGCAGAAGGCGCCACTGTATGAGGATAATTACTTACTATCACATCCTAATACAAAGGTTAAGTTAAATCGACTCAAAAAAATGTATGGTTTTAAACCGTGTTTTACTTATGAAAATTATTAATTATTTCAGTTAAAAATTTTTGAACATAAATATTAATTGTAGTAAATAATAAAGAATAAATTTATAATTTAAAAGTGATTATTAAATTTGAATATCTACTTCCAAACTCAAGACTTGGGCTGAACCCTCAATTAAGATCAACGAAAAAACTTTATTCTTTTTCAAATCGATTAAAAATGTGTGAAAATCAAATATTTGATAACATAAAACTAATTACTTGTAATTTTTCATCATTCAATATATTAGAAAGAATTGGTTACGGTTCATATAGTGGAGTTGTAAAAGTATCAACTGTAAGTGATAATGAGATTTTTGCTATTAAAAAAATTCCGTTTGATCTGAGGGATGAATATAAAGTATTAAAGGAAATCGATATACTTAAAAGCATTAATTGTGACTTAATTATGAGTTACCACAAATATTGGATTGAGAAAAACTATCACATATCGAATCACAATTTAACTCAAAATTCTTCAAGTAATATTGATTATCTTCCACTTTATGATCATCATAAGACTGAAATACTTCATATTCAAATGGAATATTGCCCTTTTACCCTCAAAGATATTATTGAAAAATTAAATCAAATAACAATTACAAGCTATTTTGTTTTAAGCGAGTTATTGGTTGAAATATTTGACGGGATTAATTATTTGCACAATAATAATCCAATTATAATTCATAGAGATTTAAAACCTAGCAATATTTTAATTTCTTATGGCCAAAAGGGAACTTTTATAAAAATAACCGATTTCGGTTTATCAACATTTCACGAGAAAGAAGAACAATCACATACTAGTAGAACTGGTGCGCAAAAATATATGGCACCTGAAGTACTTCAAAGTAGAAAGTATAACACAAAAGCAGACATTTACAGTTTAGGTATTTGTGTTCAAGAAATGTTTAACATTGACTTAAACAGGTAAAAACTAAAAATATTTTTTCAATTATTTCAATAACTAAGAATCACTCATTCACTCATTTTTAGAGAAATAAAGCAGTTTGTTCTGCCAAAAAAGTTGGATATTCTAAAAAGTTTGGTGAAATTTAATGGTATCTTATGTTATCTGTGAGAGGCCGTCGTGTGAAGATATTATATTAAAAAAGTCCAAATGGAGATTAGATAATCAAATTGCTACACAAAATAATGAAATAAAAGTTTTACTAAACATCTCGAATATTTCTATAGAAGAAAATTTTGAAGCAGTTTTCGTTAAAACAAAATTGTGTCATGTCAAAGATAAATAAAACTATTATAAATAATAAATTTTATTGAATGAATTTTAGTATTTTTTAAATCTAGATTATAAGTATTTCTAAGAAAAAACTTTGAATTAAAATAAAGTTTTTTTGTTAAATTTTGTCAAAAGATGGCATTATTTTCAAAATAAGCTAAAATTGTTTTTCTTGTAAATATTAGGAAATTAATAAACTATATTTAAATTCAGTTAATAAATTATTAATTTGTTGAAAACAAAAAAATGATAATCCATAATAAATCTAAAATTTTTATTGAATAATTATGGTATTTATAAAGAATTAATAATCTATTGTTTAAGATATTTTAGATTACTTTAGAGATGATTGAATAAACAATATTCTCACGTGAGTCAGAGTCGTCTCTTTTTGATATCGTAATTCACATTCATATTACACCGTGAAATAAGCCATTAACTTTATAATATTTTTATATACTAATACCCTATTCATTTTATATCAAGAATTATATTAATGCAATAAATAAATACATTACATATAAACCCAAAAAGGCATCGTATTCTGTTGTTTTATATGTTTAACAACTGCTTTAATACATTCACGCCACTGTTTGCATAATCGCATAATCATATAACACAATATTCCACGTGGAAAGTAAATAATCGAGAAGACAGACTGACTTTTGAATTAAAAAAATGTTCAAAATTATATTTCCTCAGAGAATAACAAAATCCTTCTATCTTTTATTTTCAATATATCAACTTTACTCAATTTCCATTTTCGTGTACTTTAGTTAATCATATTATTAAAACGTATTCTAATCGAGATTATTGCAAACAATATACATTTTATAATTTACTGGATGCTTGTTTACTATAACTAAATGCTAGAACACTGAGACAAAAAATATGCGTGTTTTATTAAAACGAAAGTGGCGACATAAAGCGAGACATAGTCAGCACAAACATTCTAATTTTGAATTATATCATTACCTTTTATAAAATCTTAATAAACATATATTACAAACTTACAAATGATTTTTTCAAGTTCTTCAACAGTAAAGTTTCCTATAACCCAACTAACACTCACATATCGATCATGTTTTGCTGGATTAAAGTGAACTACCAATTCATTCTAATTTCTCTATTTCTGTTATACAACACTCAATGATTATATTATCTTTTATCAAACTCAATTTATTTACTTAAAAGACTAATTTTGTGTTTGTCTGCTGTCAGCTTTCAGTATTTAACCATTCAGGTAAAATACAAGACACATCAGATTCTGTTCCAATTTATTTTATTTTGTTTTCTTAATGAGATCGATCTCTAGTAATACGTTAGCATAACATTGTCATACTCATCTAATTTGTTCATATATTGATGTCAACCTTTAATAACTGTTTAATTAATGATGCAGACAGCAATTACTTCAGTTGCATAAATTGGTAGAACTACAAAAGTGGTCGCACAATGGGGTATGCACTACAAACGTACTATAGTAGGGGTGAACTACAGGAATGATGCGCTGCAAGAGGGGTCGCACTACTGTAGGAACGATAATCTTTTTAAAAGTAAATGCGAATTTTTTTGGATAGTCATAACATTTTGATATATGGAAATAAATTAATAATAGGCATGACTGAGATTCCAAACCATATTATTTTCTGGTGATAATATAGCTATTAGATCTCTATTAATGAAAAGCATATGCTAAAAACTATTAAAATCGTTATCTGTAAAGATCTAGTTATAGAACTAAAAATTGAATCACCATTTGATGGTATTAGTTGTAATAAAACTTTAAATACATTTACTTAGAGAAATTTTTGAAAAATTTAATTAATCTGATTAAAAAGTTATAATTTCTTAATTTCTTATTACTTAAGTTTAACATTTTTAAGTTATAAAGAGTGCATACAATAGAATTGTTAGAAATAAGAAATAATAACAAATTTTTAGGGTTTTCTGTTAAGTATTCTATGGAACAAATCACAAGTTTTCAATTTCGTTTAATACTGAAAAATCATGTTAAAATTAAGTGATTTGATTATATTTTTAACAGCTATTGCTATATTGTCTGCTGTTTTGTTTGCATCGAATAAAGCATTCCAATCATCATTTTCCACGCCGTTCGGCATATTTTTTATCAAATCCGACAACAATGCATCGTTGCTTTCATTAATGACAGGAATAACGAAACGATCGTTCCATAAAAAGTCTTGTGCGATACGAATCGCTTCGTCTCCGCTATCGATCAATAGGTAAATGTTAAACAATTCAGACGCAACGGAATCTCTTTCTTTAACAGACTGTCCAATATTAAGTGTTTGTCCGTTATCTGCTTTAAACCCTTCAGGAAGTATATAATACATATCAGATTCAGTTCCCTTTTGTTTTATAAAACTGTTAACTAGTTCTTCTTCGCAGCCATTTATAGTACCTATTAATTAAAATAGAGTTAAATATAATATAATAACAAATAAATAATTTATCGTTTAATACCAGCAAATAATTTTATCATCGGAATCGATGCTAACTGTTTACCAATAGCTTTAAGAATAGTTAACGCATTACTACTAAACGATTTACCGCTACTCGCTATATAAACGAATGTATTATTTTTATCAAACAATAGATACTGTTGTTGTTCTTTAAACTTTTGTGCCAAATTAAGAATTTTAGTTTCATAACCATTAAACGTATTGAACGAATACTTATATTTAGTCATTGAAGCAAACTTTTCAAATTGTTGTTTAAGATTAGCAACTAATGATTGGGTATTTATATCGTCTATTTCTAACAGGTTTTCTTCGTCGCAAACCTTCGAAAAATCATACGGAAGCGGAAAGCTATCATATTTTATCGCCACAACAGGTACGCGTTGATCACAATAAAACGCTTGTTGTTTGCATGCGTCTGATTGACAGTAATCTTCCGATAAAATTAATACAACTACCGATGCCTTATTAACTTTAGAAGTAAATTTACGAATCGCTTTATTTTGTTCATTATCTTCTGAATTTCGACGGTCTTTATATAATGCGTGTCGGAATCTATTATTATTAATTTGGTTGTGCACTGAAATCGGAGATAAACTTTCCTCAAAAGAATCGGATGAACAGAAACTACTGTTTGAGTGACTCACAGATTCAATGGAATACTGTTCAGTTACAATTGAATTTTCAAGTGTATTTTTTACGTAATCATCGCATGAAATCCATACACTGTACTCTAACTTATTTAACTCATCTCTCAATTGATTCGCGAATGCGTACTGATTTGGGTGACAACTGAATACAATTACGTGATCATTATTATTCGAAGACAGCGAAGACGTATAGCTTGTCGACGACGAGTCCAGTGACGATAAATGCTTTATTTTATTAAATGATCGCAATTCTTCAGCGATCTCTTTGGCGGTTCGCTGCACACACTTCTCCTCCCATCGACACAAGTGTCCATCAGTGTTATCTTCCATTTCATTGATTTCGGCTTTCGTTTTCCACTTTATATAGTGTGTCGCCGCTAAGATAATAGCGATCGAAGACGAAGGACTGAAGTATACGTAAAGCTTATTAAAATGTTCATTCGGTTTGAAAAATGCTTACCAATTATCGATAAAACTGACCGGAATAATGGGTTTGTTTATTTTGTCGGCGTGCTATCGATTTTGTAAAGAAAGTGTTTATTAAAATCATAAAACAATTTTTATCTTAAAATATTACATTTATTTCTCTTGTCGTCCATTTTGTTTGTCCATACGCTGGCGTTATTAACGGTACAAATATCACGCAATCAACGATAGCGTCATTGAGCCTCTCTATCCAGTTATTTCCAGGTTTTATCTCATCCACATCCAGAAACGCGTCGTATCCATAGATGTTAAGCCATGTTTTTAAACTCCTGGCATGCGGTGACGCGTCCAGATGAGCGTAACTGATAAAGATTTGTTTGTTGCCCACGTTTTTCGTTTTTTCAGCCGTAATGGGTTGATCAGGATTCGGTTTGTCACTTAACATATGGTTACACACGCTTTCGAGTTTCCGCGACCTTTTTGTCAGGAAAATAGTTAAATTTCGTATATTATATTTTTATATATTCTCAAAATATAAATACTTTGCGCGAATAAAATGCGCGATAAATTTATCTTCTTTCGATATCATTGGCTTAGTTTCTGACACTATCGCTTTGATAGTATTATCATCTCTTACATCATCGTATCCAAGTGACCATAAATCGACATTTTCCAAAATGGCTGAACAACTTGGTCTCTCCTCTATACAAACTGACATTAATTTCTTTATTATTTCGGCCAAACAATTAAACTTCGCAATAAGCAAATCGTCGTGATTTGGGAAAACGCTTTCAAAGGAAATTGTTTGTAATGAGATAAGTAAAATTATTTTACTATGTTATTACCTTTGAAAGTTAAACACAAATAGTTGATACGCGATTACGCCTAAACTATACGCATCTGATTCCGGACTGAATTGCCTAAAGTTGTTAACTTCTGGCGCGTAATAATTAGAGTAAGTTTGATAGCATACAGAATCTAAGGTTATGTCGCTTAGCATAACAAAATCAGCTAAACCTTCCATATTTAGCAATACGTTTTCCGGTTTCAGGTCCCGATGATAAATCGCAGGGTTTTGTTGGTGTAAATAATTAACGGCGATAACCGTTTCAATGAATAGCTGCGACGCCACAAAATAACCGCTAACTGTCAATGTGTTGGAAGATTCATCAAAATAATTCGATTTTAGATGTTCGATCACATCTCGCAGTGTAAGCGAAAATAACGGCAACTTTATGTGTAACAAATGAGAATAATTTGGCTGATATAGCGAATCATAATTAAAATTGGTTTGGACGTCCTGGTAGTTCTGTTGGGAATAGTAATTATTTTCGAACCAGTACTCCAGGTATGGGACAATCAATATGTCGTCTAATTTTTTAAGAGTGTCGATCTCTTTCAAGCATTTTCCTATTTGTTCGCAATTGATCGCCAATTTACGTATAGCGTACGCTTTCCCATCCTTAGTCGTTGCTTTGTACGTCTTTCGGAATACCTGTGGTCCGAGAGAACCTTCCTCTGAAAACGTATTCGCGTACTTGTTTACGTCGCAAACATTTATTTCTCTATTCGCAGCCATTTTGAGTTTGTTTTGGCGTTAAAACTTTATAATGTCATAAACTAAATATAATTCATGATGTCTAATGTGGCTTTGTTTAGTAAACTGTGTGTTTGAGTTACTTTTATAAGTCGTACGTTTCGAAACTGTGCTGTAATCTGATTTGTTTCGAGTTTGATTCGCTCATGATTTGTGTGTATGTTGTGAATACCAGCGAATGTTTCGAAATGATAAAAAACAATAACAATAAAACTTTTGTCGCGATAATATTTCATTACGCGTATTGTGTTGCCTATTAACACACAGATAATAGAGCGAATTCACGAGAAATAAGTTAAAGATAAATGAATGTTTTCACGTGAACACGAACTATGCATTCATTATTGGTTATATTAAACTATTTATCTAATCATAGTCTACGGTAGTTGAATCAATAATAATTATTATAAGCTGAGAAGTCATGTAATAATATGATACGTGTCAGTCAATACATCATATCAATGTGCCGGATATACGATATTAAGTCTTAGAGATAAACGAACACTAGTAAGACAATTTTGAAAGATACCGACCAGAGTGATCCAAACTTGGGTGGTCGAGACTCTAGAGGACTCTCTTTTCGACTTTTTTCACATTTCAAAAGAGGAACTTTTTTTTCGCTATTCAGTCACAATATTTTCTAATAAAAACTATAATAAACTTCCACTCAAAAATCTCAACAAATTTAAAAGATAATTTTTTGATAATTTTGTCTAAATTTTTTATACTTAAAATCTGAAAATATGTAAATATGAGTAACTTTTGCTCTTTCTCTATCAGCACCCTATTGGTCACTCTGCTTCCATAGATTCAAAAATTTTACCGCCAAATTTGTAAACGCCTTTGATATTTAGTAAATGATAAATCGCATCAGATTTTAACGACTGACTTAAACTCTAAAAACAACATAATATAGATATAATTAAAATATGTAAGCGCATTAAAACTAATGTGAATTACTTGATGTGCTATAGCTATACTTATACATAATATTCAATTAGTATTTCAACTGAAATTTATTATAAAAGTTACGGCAATATAAAATTTGGTTAAAATAGATTAAATTAATTGAAATTCTCCAAATTAAGCTTAATATTTTAATTGAGATCAAATTTGTTAATAATTCATTTTAAATAAATTTTTGCGTTTATATAAAAATATATTTTAGTACGGAAATCTTTTATAAATTGATTCGCTGGTTTACTCGTGAGCTCGAAATTTTATGAAATATATATTTAATTGTGGTATTTCTTATAAAAATTTATTATTTGGAACCGAAGGACATTTATTAGTCATACCGATTAGATATTGCACAACAAAAGTGCAAACAATTAAGCGGAAATAATAATATATAATCTGGAGTTCCGCGAAACCTCTATCCTTTGATATGTATTAAAACTGCAATCGTGGCGAATATATTTACATATGATATTTGTATATATAATGTACAATATTGCATACATGTTGCACGTTATATAGTCTATTATGTCTGATAAAAATTCATATCAAAATAAACGCGTAGATGTTTAGATAATAACGCGGCGCCAAAAAGATTGTAACACGTTTTTTTTTGTTTTACTTTTCGCTTAATTGCATCGAAAGGATGCAACATTATTATTCAACCGATAAGAATTTAGTTTTGAAAGTGTATTATTATTAAATAACTATTAATAATGGACAAATATTCTTCAAATATTTACAATAAGATTCTATTTTACTGTGTATTTGCCTGCAAGTCAATGCACTGATTAAGTGATTGATAACGTATTGGTTTATGTGCCCGGGTTTATTCAAAAGCTCAAATTACCACGCCTTTTCTACCATAATAAAACAAAATCTTGATGTTTTTAGCATATACTGTTATAACTGAATTTTTTTAAGCTAAATAATAACATTTGTTTTGGTGACATATGCACATCGAATGAAATTCATGATTAATTATGTAAATTCCAAGCGCAATGTGAGCGTCAAAAAATATTCATCTTCGACATAATAAGAGATTAATGCGCATTAATTTTCAAGTATCTAATTATGTATCATAGAGTTAATGAAATGTT
>JAQGAW010003696.1:0-12063 GCA_034698025.1 Phthiracarus crinitus | reverse complement strand
TTTATTAAATATATTAGTATTGAATTGTTTGTTAACGCATTGCAAACGAAAACAATCACTAATCGGTAAATAACTTAGTATTTCTTGACATAAGTCATCACCAAATCTATCAAAACTATGTCTTGTAATCAAAGCACTCATTATTATATGTGATATAATCGATGGATTGAACTAAACTTAAAAATTAATTAATTTACAATCATTAATCAATTTAAAGCAAAAATCGCACACAAAACGTAACACAAACGTATGACAAACAACGCGTATGAAACGCTCTAAAAGAGCACACACGCGCTCTGTCTATCGTAAAAAATGTCAATTATTACTTAGACTATGCGTACTATTTTGCACTGTAAGTATTAGATTTGGTCCACAATTACTATTTACCGCGTGTTTCTCTTGTTTGCTACAAATTTCGAACGATAATGCACATCAAGAAACCCACAAAATTTTGTTTTTATTAAAATGTGTGATACTATTTTAAAAATCTAATCTAAACTTAAATAGTTTGATACACTAAAGTGAAAGTAGGCATATATACGTTAAAGTAGAATAACGCAACATTGGGTAGATATACGATAAAACTTCGCTGAGACAACTAACACTAAACTAAAACTATTTTTTGAGTTTAAAGTATTCAAATGAATGAAAACGTGACAAACTAAGTTTTAGTATAAAGATGTGTAGCCTTGCACTTTGATGTATCTTAAATTTTTTAATGTTTAAATCAAACCCTTCGGAGTGGTGATGAGGCGTCTGTGAATTTTAAGTCTAGTTCCTTCCCCTGCTATTATTTCCCTACTAATCTATTGTTTCATCGAATAAAATAAGAGTTTAATGGGGCAATAATAGAGGGGGAATGAACCAGACATATAATTCACTGACGCCTCATCACCACTCCAAAGGGTTTGGTTTAAATGCATTGCTAACGCTGATCCCTGTGTTGCGTTAATTTCCATCTTTTCTGTATAATTATTTTGTATGGTAATGTGTGAGCATTTAATACGTGACAGAGTAGTCTAATGTGAAATACATGACACTGGTTTCACGAATCATTAAGTTTCTTTAATAATCTTTTTTATTTTAAAATCGTGCCAAAATTAAGTTTACATAACAAAAATATTGTTACAGAATATTTTACAATATATTTGTTATAAGTTTCGATAAAAAAGAGCTAAAATATAAAAATACTGTATTTCTCGGAAGTGTAGTGTAGAATAAATAACAAATTTTATGTGAATTACTTTAAGTATTTATCATTATTATAGTAAATTAAATTCAATATTTAATAAAGAACTTAATGAATAAATCACACAAATGTCCCAATAAATCACACTTATTAGTAAACTGTTTTAAAACTCAAATCTTAATTTACTCGCTTCAGTACATGCTAGTGATTTTGAAAAACTACGATTTAAAATATCATACATAAAATCTCTTGAAAACCGTATCAAAAAATACAAGAAATCAAGTGTTTCTATATATAAGGATAAATATAGTTTCTATTCTTCAAACAGATTAAATAGTAGACCAAAATTCTATTACTTCAAAACTCAAATTTTCAACAAAAAGCTTTAATACGGCTTAAGTTCAGAAAATACATGTCAATTACGTCTAGAGGGTGTCCAGGAAATAGAACAACTTTTTTGGTTTTTAAATTGTTGAGCGCGCGACAGACTTAGACTTTCTGTATTGTTGAAACTTATGGAACAAGTCCACCATTAATTACATTTTTGATTTATCGTAACATTTTAATCATATTATAATAGTATTAACCATCTTAAGACAAAAACAAGAATACTACTTAATCAAAGTTGTACAGTATTTTTGCTGGAAAAATATTATTAAATTATTAGACCAATCTCTAAAAACTGGAAAAAACTTGATGAAACCCTTGTCATTAAAACATAGAACTGATGGTGATAATGGTGTTTTAGCGATTGATTTGTGATTTATAAAACTTATAGACTATTAATTGTTTATTATTTTTGTAAAATTTGAAAATTTTCGCAAATGTATTTAAAAAATAATTTATATAAAAGAAAAGTTGTTCTATTTCTTGGACACCCTCTAAGTGTTGCAATAATATCTTAAAAATAAATTATAAATACTGGATATACTTTTATATACAATTACTTTTAATGCCTTAATTTTGACTCTAATTTGTAATTTTTTATGCCCACTTACCCAACCATAATATTCAAAATTTTGGCCATTTTTATATTAAACTCAATATTTACGGTAATTGAATAAAGAATAAAGTATATCACACTATAAAATGTTCGCCATTACATAAATATTCCTTTGATTATTTTTATATTTTAATGAAGAAAAACTAGAATTTAACCATAGAATAACAATCATTTAATTCGTGTTACAGTAACATGTATTAAAAAACTAAACAGTGTTTATCATTATATTAATAAAGATTTTAAAGCTATTAAAAGAGATAACCATAGATAAAGCGGAACTTATGCTTACTCGTGCGCTAACATTCATACCAAACAAAAAAAGTCAGTTTAGAGCGAAAATTTTTTCAAAAATCTGCGAAAGCGTTGAAATCTGGAATAGTAATGCGCGTAAAACTCCTTACGCTATGAACACTGCGCGATCGAAATTAAAACACAATCAAAACGCTACTAAAAAATGCTACTAAAGAATAATATGTTTGGATCACTCAATGATAATACGATTCTAATCGATGACAATGAGGAGGCGTGTGGTCTTAAGTATGATAACGATCACTGATATCACATCGTTATTGAAAATACAATTGTAATTTTAAATACCATTATCAGACATTATACACCATTGAGGCAAATCGAAAAACACGACGATATCTGAAAAATGACCGATTGTTATGGAGTATAAGCTCAATATATGCTCCAATAAGGTAAAAACTCAGACTTAAAAAAGGGTAAATTATCCCCCACTGGGTTAATATCTCAAACTTAACAATTACAGATGAGTGTCTAATATGACTTTCTATTTGGTTAATTTATACTTAAATTACGGATGTGTTTTAGTCAATAGATCGCATGATATAAATCCCCTTAATTAGTATAAAGAATAGGTATAATACCTTAATAATATATAATAATATAAAAACTGTGCACCCAAGACAGACAAACAGAATAATAAACGATTACAACAGAAATATTATTTGTTTGATAAATATTTTATGCGAAAATTAAAACAAGAAAGAGTATGAACATACATAATGAGCTCACTTTGTGTTATAAATACTGAATTACAAAAAATTTGTATACAACAATATATATATACTTACGAAAACTAAAACTATTTTGTTAATAGTTAATAAAAGTTTTTATAACATTGTTGTATTACATTGTTAAAACATTAAAAAATTCCACACTTCTGGTTTAATTCCACTTCCACACAATAATATTTAATACTTAGAATTTAATTGATATGTTTGACCACAAAATCGGTCACAGAAAAAAAACCACTCGTATCGATTTGACCAATTTTTTCCACACACATACATACAATAATGGACTACAATATAGAATAAGTATCAAACATGTCTCACATACCTGTAACCACTATATCGTCCTTAAAATATTAATTTGATATTTATTTTAAGTTTTATTTATATATAAAATATTTTAAATTAATTTAACAAATTTTAACAAAATAAAATTATTTAATAATAATAACACAAACAATTCAATACTAAAATATTTAATAAACAAACGAAGCTAATAATTTGCAATATCATTAATAATCCCTATTGTTGTCTATTACACCATAAAAACGAATACATATTAGAGTCAAACAAAAATTCATTGATTAAATAATTATTCGTTAAACAGAGTGGAGTAAAAAATAATTATCTAAATAATGATTTATTGATTTATGTGTTCCATAAATGTGTGAATATTAATGATATCACTATTATTGGTAATATACGTATAACCGAAGCAAAAATTAATATAATAAGTGATGCGCGTATACAACTGAAACGGTTACATATATTAACTAAATATATTTCTACAAATGCAGAGATTTCTATTTGGAAACATTTTGCTGAATAAAGTCTAAAAAATTTATGTTCGCTTACTTTGCATGGTTTTAATGAATCGCATAGAGGAGTAATCCCACTATTAATTCTGTTATTCCCTAAATTTATATCTATACACACTTATTGGGATTTGGATAAAGATATTGATTACTATTTAAAGAATACAGTTTTTGGTATGAATATCGATAGAATCATAACACGGCATAATAAGTTTATAAAATTTGCCGATCATTTCAAACATCAGATAAAATCATTAAGCATTTCGTTTAATTCTGCATTTGATTTTGATTTACTCAAACATTTGGCAAAATTTGAAAAACTTGAATATCTTTGTTTCGATTTCTTATATATAAATAAAGTTAACTGTATTGAGTTATTAAAAGAAATTGGTTTGAAATGTTTGAGTTTGAAAGTAATGAAGATAAAGAGGTTTTCTTCATTATTAAATGAAGCATTTAATGATAGGTTTCGATTGATTGAAAAATTAATTATAAAAGATTGTGAAAAAATCGAAAATATTAAATTTTTGAAAAATTACGATCATTTGATTCATCTTAAAATATTTGATTATCGCTATATTATAAATGGAAATGAATTTACTGATATTAACGTTTATTTACCGCAATTAAATTCTTTTGTTTTACTTTTGAATTACAAAACGAGGAAACAATGTTTAATTAATTCATTGAAATATTTAGTAAAAATGAAAAAGTTATGCGATTTGAAAATTGGTTGCAATACTGGATGTAGTGGTATGAATACTGATGATGTCATATCATTAATTGATAATTGTTTAAGTATTATATGAATCGCTATATATTCGAAAGAAGCAAATATTGATAAAACTAGAATAGAAGAACATATTAAAACTAATAATAGAAAACTAGTTATCAATACATTATCCCATCAACTATTTTAATACGACTTATAAGTAAAATTTTATGTTTACATTTTAATAATGATTAAATAATGTTCAAAAATTTGTTATCGACTGAAATATAGCCAATAATCTTTTGTACTTTTTCTTTTGTACGAATCTAATTGATTTGAAACAATTAAAATTGTAATCATTATTTAAATATGCTATTAATCGCCGGAAAATGAAGTACTCTCTGATCAATAAATAATGGAAATATTTTATTTAATTTTAATTGTATGACAAAGCAATCATAAATTTAATTTTAACTTTAAAACAAAAATATTTAATATTAGATTTACAAAATTCAATTAAAATAATGATTTATTGAACTTTATTATTATAGTTTTTATTGTTAACTAAAGCAAGGAAAATAATTTTAAATTTTATGATAAAATAATAAATATACCGGTATATTACATTTATATTTGTAAAATAATTAATTTTATTTTAATTATTCACTGAGATTGATAAATACATTATTGATTACCAAACAGGAAAAATCACTAATTTTATAATATTTATAAAATAAATTTTAAAGATTAATCTTCCAAACCAAGAAAAATATTTTATTAAGTAAAAGTCTATTGCTTTACTATAGATTACAAAAAAAACTATTTTTTAAATTTAATTACTCAATCGCTGCTTATTATTGAGATTTTCTAGATCTCATTATCTTGAGCTATAAACACTTAATTATTATAATAATGTAAAGCATTGATGTTTAATATTGACGCACAAAATATTTAGAGTGCAGTACGCCATAAATTACCGTTTCTTAAATTGTTAAGTTTTTTTATATTTTGAATAAACAATTATGGTTTTTATTTCTGAATAAAATCACAAGATGTCAGTATTGTGCATGATATCATTATAATGAATAATTGTTGTCAATAGTGATATATAAACAAATGGATGAAAACACGTGATCGATATTTGTATATGTGATATATTTTGTTTGCGATTTGTGTATCAAATAGTTTAATAATTGTAATATTAATAATTTTAGTGATTTGATTAATCCATCGAATATATCACATAAAATAATGTGTGATTTGAGAGCAAGAGATAGTTTTGACAGATTTGGTGATGACTTATGTCAAGAAATTTTAGGTTATCTTCCGATTAGTGATTGTTTTGCTTTGCAATGCGTTAACAAACAATTCAATCATTTAGTGTTTAATAAACAAAATAGACTATAACTGATTATTATCTTACTTCGCCTCAATATCATAGTAATTCAATAAATAATGCATTAATAACATCATGCAAAGTATTTTATACAAACAGAAAAAATGTGCAAATAATAAAATATGTGTTGAATAAGTGTCCGAATATTAATCATTTAATTATTGATATAACTTTTGATTGCGATCATATAATTAGTTTAATAACTAATTCATGCAAACATATAACGCATTTAATTATACATAACATATCAAAAGTATCACTGATTTGTTGGAAACAATTTACGGAAAAAAGTTTAAAATATTGGAATCGTTTACAATGCATACAAATATAGATCGCGATAATGTGTACACAATAATACAATTATGTCCGAAACTTAAATCTATATATTCTGATATGCTTATCGAATACCACTTTGATCGCTGTTTAACCGAAAATATGGTGATTTGTTCGAATATCGATAGAATCGGTCATTATATGATTGAAGATGAAAAGTTTATAAGATTTGTCGATCGTTTTGCGCATCAATTAAACTCATTTAATGTTACGATTAAATCCGAGTTATCTTTCGATGTATTGAAACATTTGGCTAAATTTGAAAATCTTGAACAGCTTTGCTGTGTTTTTTACGACAAACACGAAGAAAACTGCACTGAATTATTAAAGTTGATTGGTTTGAAATGTTGGCGTTTAAAAGTATTAAAGATATTGAACTTGAAATCACCGATAAGTGAAGCATTTTATAATGGCTTTCATTCGATCGAAAAATTATCGATAATTAGTTGTGAAGAAATCGAAAATTTTCAATTTTTGAAGGATTGCTTCAAATTATCAAATTTGAAAATAGAAAGTTATAATTATGGCAGAAATGGGAGTATGTTTGAAAATATTCACATATATTTACCACAATTAATGTCTATTGATATTAAAACCTCAAGAAATGCACACAATTTATCCACAATTATGAAATATTTAGAAAAATTGCCAAATTTATGTGATTTGAATATTGGTTGTAATGATGTGACAATTTATAGCTTTGGTATAACTACTGTTCATGTCTTAACATTTATCAATAATTGTTTAAGTATTAGAAGAATCGGTATTTATCCAAAAAATTTAAATATCGATATAAATATCATTGAAATGTACATTAAAAGTATTTTGCGCAAAATAACTGTTCATACTTTAAACTTTGAGTGACTGTTGAAGTTGTTATTTTTGATTTATTTATAATTCAATTGTTTTAAGATGTATTTTCAATAAAAAGCATAAATATTAATAAAGAATAAAATAGAAAACATAATTAAGAAACGAAATGATTGAACACTTGTCACTACAGTATAAACTTGTTGTAATGATTAATGAGAAAAATCATTTAAATTTTTTGCTGTAAGAAATTATTTTATTAATCAATAATTTTTAATAATTGATTTTCAATTTTGTAATCTATTTTGGTATTTTAGTAATAAAATTTGGAAAAAAAAGCTTTGAAATTTTACTATGAATCAAAAATTAAATATTCGTAATTCAATTGCTATAAGATGTTTATTTTAATTCAAAATAAAGGAGAAAATGATTTAACATTAGTAGAGTCAGGAAATTGGAGAAAATGTCTCCAAATTTCTAATAATGTCTAAAATGGTTTAAATAAATGTTGTTTGTTTTGAATCTAAAAAACTTAATTTTACATTAATTTCGAACGAAATTGATTTTAATAATAAATTTGATAGATTTATAACATTAAATATGTGTTCCAAATAAGTCATACACATCACTATCAACGATCAAAATATCAATAAAATTAGTATGAAAAATAAGAGTATACGTCGTTAATTAAATTAAAAACTCGTGAGATATGGCAGTATTGTAGTGATTATTGATTACGTATATAAACAAATGGATGAAAACACATGTTCATTGTTTATAAAGAATAAAATTGTTGTTACATGTAACGACAAAATATGATATATTATTATTGAGTTTTGATATTTGTTTGTAAAATTAATTAAATGCGTGTTCAATAATGAATTTTAGTAGAAATAGTTTTGATAGATTTGGTGATGACTTATGTCAAGTATTATTACAATATTTACCGATTAGTGATTGTTTTCGATTGCAATGCGTTAACAAACAATTCAATACTAATATATTTAATAAACAATATAGACTTGCGTTATGTGATGGCATTTTTGATCGTTTCGCTATTTATCAAAATTTAATAATTAAAGAGATTGTTATTAACTATAGTCTAATTCATGTTAAACAAACTATTAATTATAATTTACTGGATTATGTGTTGAAAAAGTGCGTAAATATTAATCATTTAATAATTAATGGCATAAATTTTTTATGCGATCAAACGATGAATATAATAAACAATAGATGTAAACATATAAAGCATTTACGTTTATATAAACCACAATCTGATTGTTTGAAAAACTATGCATTAAAGTGTTTTAAAAATTTAGAAACGCTTAAAATTGATCATTCGGTTGGAACTGATATCATTTCACTATTAATATTATGTCCTAATTTTAAATTTATACACGTTTTTTTGACGAATACTTTGATCGGTGTTTAGAAGTGTAGCGACCCAAAAGTCACTTGTCTTATTCTGCGCTGATTACTCAACACATTCACTATTAGTTCATATTCCGTTTATGATTTGCTTACACTTATTACTATATCTCTATTAATACTCACATACATGCATAGTCTATACAACACATATTACTATTCTATTATTATTACTCACACACACACTCATAGTAATATTTTTATTTAATACATATTCGCATATTACACATTGCTTACTCATGTATCTTACTATGCGCATACACAACACATATAAAAGCGTTGTTTTGGCTAACATGATCACTCTTCGATAAACTCTGTAACAGTAAATATCTCATGTAATCACAGTCTTATGTAATCCTTATTTTGTGCAAATTAAAGTCTAAGTTTAGTTTTGATTAAAACGTGTTTCGGTGTTTATTAAAGCTCAGATATCGATACTTAAGCGGTGCTGTTCCAGCGTCGCTTCAGAAGAAAATACCGTTTTTGGGACAAATATCGATACCGTTGGTCACTCTTGCGTGAAAGAGAAATGTTTGCTAACATTTGCCGATCGATTTGCACATCGAAGTCGAGCTTAAAAGTATTGCGTTATTAAAACAAATTGGTTTGAAATGTTTGCGTTTAAAAGTATTAAAGATTTGGAATCATCACTAAATGATGCATTTAATGCTCGGTTTTATTCGATTAAAAAATTAATCATAAGTAACTGCAAAATATCGAAAATCTTTAAATTTCTTAAAAAAATATATTCATTTAACTCATTTAAAGTTAATATTTCATTCGTGCGATTCTCATAATCTTAGTTCATGGTGTGATGACATTCGCATATATTTGTTGTTCGAATATATTCACATATATTTACCACAATTAACGACTATTGAAATCTGTTTGTCACAATTTAATACGAAACGAGATATAATGAAAATAATGAAAAATTTCGAAAAAAATGCTAAATTTGTGTGAATTGAAAATTGGTTTGAATGAAATATTGAGCAAACGTATAAACTTCATTAATGCTGCGAATATTATTTTATTTATCGATAATTGTTTAAGTTTTAGAAGAATAAAGTATTTATCCGAAAAAACCGGATATTAATCAAATTAGAATTGAAGAGTATATTCAACGTAATAATAGAAAAATTGCGAATACGCTAAATAGCGACATATGCGATACATCTCTACTACTTTAGCTCATCTCTACATGTAATTTAAACGAATTGTTTTCGATTTCATTATAACTTTCCGTTTTTATAACTAATCATTTCGTTTTGTGTTCTCAGTTCGAAACTCTTGAGATTAAGCTCAAAATAGTTATAATATTTTTAGTTATTGTTAGGCAAATTCGGAGCAGTTTATTTAATTTTACCCTATAATATGTGTCACAGCAACTAAAAATAATTTACGTTTAATTTATTTGAGCGCATTCTAAAACATATAGTGATAATCATTATAACTAATTAATTATAATCATAGACCGGATTATTAGGGCATGCCCTAAATTGCCCTAATTTGCCCTTTTATGCTTAAGAACCCTAATTTACCCTTATTTTCAATATTTTAGTACAAATGGCCCTTATTTTTAACTTTTCTGCATTTTCCAATTCTCTGTTCAGAAAAACTGTTTGATAAAATTTTTGTTAACGTTAATTTTGAAACTTAAGTGTTGTTAATGTTTATAATTTTTTAAGCATGTATGTCTATTTGTTTTAATTCACAATTTCTGTTTGTTTTAAAATTTTATTATTAAAATGGGTAAGACAATTCATCAATTGTTAAGTGAAAATCAAGATATCGTATTTAAAAACAAAAATTTAAGGTGTCATTCATGTGAAATATCTATTTTATGTGATTCAATACATCAAACTACACGCGTTTCAAGTCACGTGAAAACTAGCCATCATATCAAAAATTTAGCATTAAAGAAGAAAAAAACTTTATTTATTGATGAGTCTTTAACTAAGAAACAAGGATTTGAATTTGAATTAACAAAGGCGTTACTTCAATCTGGCCTTTCCCTTAATATTGTTAACTGTGCGCCTTTAAAATCATTCTTAGAAAATAATATTGGAAAATGTATCAGCGAAGAAAGCACTTTAAGGAAAAATTATTTGGATCAAGTTTATTTAGAATGTTTAAGCAAAATTAAGCAACGTATCGGTAACAATCCAATTTACTTAATAATAGACGAAACGCGTGACATTTACAATCGATCGCTTGTTAACGTTTTGGTTGGGGTTTTAAATGGTGAACAGTCAAAAGCTATGATAATAGCAACAACTGAACTACTCGACCCACCAAATAATAGCAATATTTCACAACAAATATTTAAATCATTAGAACTTCTTTATGAAAGCACAAATCAATATATTAACGTTTGGCTAATTGTATCAGACCAAGCTAAATACATGATTAAATGTATGCAAAATTTAAAAGAAACTGGACTATTTAAAAATCTTAATCACGTAACTTGCCTAGCTCACTGTTTGCATAGAGTGAGCGAAACAATTAGAGACGAAAATGCAGATATTGACTTATATATTGGTCAAATGAAAAATTTATTAATTGCTCCAAAATTACAAAAAGAATTCAAATTTATCACTGGTCTGCGATTACCACCAAAAGTGTGTCACGTTAGATGGGGAACATGGATAAATTCGGTTTTATTCTACATTTAAAACTTTGGAAAAGTCAAATTATTTTTGGAAAAAATTAAAGTTAAAAATTCGTACTATTCAAAAGTTCAATCATTAATTAAAATTAAAAACTTTGAACAAAAAATTATCAATTTGCAAAAGTACAAATTTCTACCTGATTTCATTACAAAACTTCAAAATACACAATTGAAATCATCTGATTGTTTTGATATCATTAAAGAAACCAAAAATCGTTTGACTGGAAAGGCTTTGGAAAAGTTAAAAAGTTCTTTAGAAAAAAATCCGGACTTAAATCAATTACTTTCCGAAGAAAACTCATTTGAATTTAAGTTTAAAACTCAATACGCTCCTCTTGTTTCTGTTGATGTTGAGAGATCATTCTCAATAATTAAAAAAATTCTATCAGATAAACCTAATATGAAAGTTCAAACTTTAAGTAAATATGCTTTAATTCGCTTTTACTCAGAAAATAATTGTTAATTATTTCTAAATGTTGCAATAAAAACTTTAAAATTACTTAAGATTTACAAAATATATATAATTTAATGCCCTAATGTTGGCCCTTATTTGTAAATTTTTATGCCCTTTTGCCCTGCCCTTATATTCAAAATTTTGGCCCTAATAATCCGGTCTATGATTATAATTTCACATTAAATAGTGTTTAACTATTTTTTATCTCACCC